>CM024605.1:22151981-22341315 GCA_014182555.1 Eucalyptus erythrocorys | reverse complement strand
GGCTTGCGGTTGATTACTTGCACAAAGGATGGTCTCCCTTTCGCTGGTCTAGAACACGCAAAAGAGAGTAAAAAAATGAGGAAAGAAAGTTCTCGCACGTCCATTGTCTCACATTCTCATTAATGCATGCACACACCTACACAAACTCGGCAGACGTGCGGATTCTGGAGAAATCCTCAAAGAAGCAAAAGCAGCCCATAATATTATATAATATATTAGATTGGGTGACACCAATAAAATTCGCAGGCATGAAGAAGAAATCCCCTCATTAATGCATGCACATGCACTGAAATGGAGGATGTAAAATGAAGCGCCTGCAAGAAGATTTCCTGGTTGAAGAGCGGAGTGGTTGCCGAAAGAAAGGAAGAGATAAAAAAAGAAAAAAAGAGAGTCTGTCAGAGAGAAAAATGTGGGGAGTGGAGAGTTTAATATATATATATTAATTGTGAAGGGGCTTCTCCTTCGGACAAGAATGAATGAAGTCGAAGGAAAAGAAAAGAAAATGAAGAGAAAAGAGAGAGGTTTGTCAGGGAAAAACAAAAGAAAAAAAAAAAGGTGTCAGGGGGAGGGTATTAAAAAAAAAGGGAAGAGTGAACGTGGTGGGGGAGAAAAATATAAAAGAAGGTGGGTCTTCTTCTTCAGGAGACAACAACTGGAACCCGCGACCGCCCCATCATCGCCAGACCACCATGCCTCCGCACCTCTGACCACCCGTCATCGTACCCCCGTTCTACGTCCCGAACACCCTCCTTCGTCCGTCGCCGCACCGCCCAGCTTCGCCGCACCTCCATGTTCGCCGAAGCCCCTCACCCGGCGCACCAGCAGCCAAGCCACCGTTGCGCCGGCCGCCTCGCCGCGTCACCGCACCCACACCGCATCACCGCTCCGCCCACCGCATCTCACCTCGCTGTCCCTGTTCTCGTGCCCTCCACCGGAGTCTCTGCTCCGCCTCCGACTCGGCATCACCACTCCGGTGCTTCCTCGGGCACAACTCTGCAGCAGCTCATCCGAGCTGATCACCCAGCCGACCACCTGAGTCTCCCTCGCCGTGACACTAGTAGCCGCCATCTCAGTCGTTCGCCAGCTCCCCTGCCGGTGCCGCTCTACCGTTGTAGCCCGACGTCGGGCCCTGCTTCGCTGGTCACCGCCGCGCCGCCAGACGTCCTCCTGCAGCAACCCACGCTTGCCTGTCGCTGCACCATAGAGCCGTCGCTCCACTCCCTGGGCAGCGAGCAAACTGCGCCCAACTCGCTGATTTCCTGTCCTGGTGACGACGTTGCTGCTGCCCTGAGTCTCTGTGCCTTTACTGATTTCTACCCATCCAGTTGCTGCTCCTTGGGTTGAGGACGATGAGCTGCTGATGTCATTTTCCGGACCGAGCCAAGTCGCGTCCCTTCATCGCGACCCACTTGCTACTCCTGCCGTGCCGGTGAGTCTGCTGCGAGCTCCGTCATCTTGAGTTCATTCGCCCGACGCCAACGATCCACCGCCACTCCTGGGTCCACGACGAGCCGCGCCTCCATTCGACCTGCGTCTAGTCCTCCTGCAGCAACCAACTTCCCCATACCCGCGACACTCAAGTAGTCCACGAGTCTTCCCTGCTGTACCACCGCGATCGAGAAGCCCAAAGCCGCTACCATCCCACTTCTGTCCGTGCGCCGCTGCTCCTTCCCTGCAGGCGCACCAGTGACGACGAGCAGCCCGCACCACCGCGCTGGTCCACGACCCGTCACTGCTCGCGACCTCACCAGCCACCGCCCTTTGCCTGAGCTCCCCTTGCCGGACCGACGACCTGCTTCCCCTTGGAGACCACGACCAAGCTGTGCGTGGGAGAGGAAAAGATAAAAAAAAAAAAAAACAAAAAAAAAAACAAGAGGGGAACATTAGGTAGTTTTTTTATTATTATTATTTTATCTTTCTTTTTTATATAGTTTATAGCTTGTTTTTATATAGTTTTTAGTGTGATTATTCATTAATGCTTGATTGAAATTCCAATGTGAAGTAACCCCTCAAAATTAGGGATTAGGAGTAGATTTTTGCCCGAAATCGACTCCCGACCCACCCTTAAAATCGACAATCCAATCTTATGCCCGAGATTCGATTTGCGATTTAATTTAAAATTGACCAACCCGATCTCATGCGCGAGATATGATTCGTCAATTTTGGGTATTAGTGTTATCTTGATTGGATTGGATATCGGGCTATTTAAACTAACTTTTGTTGTTTGCAAAAAAAAAAGAAAAATCCCAAAAAAAAATTAATTAATTTAGGATGTTAGATTTTTAGGTTGCACGTTTAATTGTGTGTAAATTTTAAAATTTCGAATTTTATATAAAAAAGAAAAACAAAAAAATCATCATGCATATTAGAATAGAATTACATGTCTCATTTTAAGTTTAGCTCAATTTTTAAATAGGTTGCATCTTAGGTTAGAAATTGTTAGATTAAAATAATGTCTTAGTTTAAATTAGGAATTAGTATGAGTTAATCCTTAATTGAAATTGGATAGAATTTTAATTTAGCTAGGTTTTTTCTTGCATTTTTCTTAATTTCGAATTTCATGAAAAATACAAAAATTTGTCTTTAGATAAATTAGGTTCAATTTTAGGATAGATTGCATTTTTAGGAATAGAAATATCATGTGCACATCATGTGGGATTAAGTTCATAAAATGCACGTCATGTAGAATTAGGCTCATTTAATTAAAAAAAATTCTCCGTCATTATAATTAAGTCATTTTGATTTGCATATTTGATTATTACATGTTCATTAAGAAAACACAAAAAAAAAAAAAATATATATTTTACTCATGTCATGTAGTTTAGAACACATTGTCATGCCATTTCATGTTAGATTAGATGCATTGCATGATTCTCATTGAAAAAGTGAACAAAATTGAGAAATTGCATTGTTAATTAGAAATCATATATAGGATTGTGGATGTGAATTATAATTTAACATTGCGGATGCTTTCGTTGCCATGAGGTAAGCCCTTCATTTTCTTTTTTAGCTTTCTTGAGTGCTAAATTGGTGGATTGCACACCCGCATGATCACCTCAAGTGTTAGGAAAGTGAATAAAATCGATTCAAAGCTGCATGCAAAACATTTTTCAAAATTAAAGAAAGGTACCGAAAGGGCGTTAAAAGAAATCAGCGTAACCAAGTCACCGTACCCAAAATCTCGGTTCGTAGGGTAAAATAATTCTCCCGTTATTTTGCTTAGGTGTCTAATCGACCTTTCTGCAAACCGATTAGTGGCGACTCCTTTTGCATGCTATAATATTTGAATTTAAATCGCGAGTTGGTATGGGCTTGGGAGGCCGAGCTAAGTCTAGGCTTAGCAATTCATTAACCAAACTCTAGGTGGTACACCTGGAATTTTTAGGTCGCGACAATAATTCATAGTGAAACCTCACTTAAGGAATTAAACAAATTCTACTCACAAGAATTTAACTAACTAAAATACTCGGGTATAATTTACAATGAGAAAATCCCTCACCTAAGAGAACTCTCTACACTCTTCTACAATCTCAGAGACTCTCTCTCAGCCACCAAAACTCGGCGCCTTCTTCTCCTTCGCTCCTCTGCCTTTTATAGAGAATCCATCTTAATGTTGCATCTGTTAAGATGGGCTTCACGCAACTTCCTCCTTTTGACTTGGCATGAGGGAGTCACTCTTCATATGAAAGAAAAGATAAAACAGGCCCACCATAATCCATGGCGTGCATGCATGTGCATGCATTAAAGGAGAGAAGAAAAATAGACGTATGAGCCTTTCTTTCCTCTTTCTTTGACCCATGCCACAAATGCCATCATTGCACTTTTCTTCATGCACGCCAACTCCCAAGCTTTCTTGAAGAAGTCCAACTTGAGCACTATTATCCCTTCGCACTTCGGCCGAATAAAACAAAAGACAAAGAGCTTTTATTTGCATTAAATACAAGCAGCAATTTTGGGCTTTCCCTCTTGTGGCTGCACGCTTCCTTCTGGCCACATTCTTCATTCTTGAACGAGGCATGTGCATAGTAATTAATGCATGAACAAACAAAGTCAAAAGACGTTCCCCAAAATTACTCGTTTTAACTTGGACTGTATTTATCTGACATGCTTAAACTCGAGACATAATTTTAACGGTGTGAAGGAGAGCAAGAAAAAACGGTAGAAGAGGTTTTGCTAAAGAAGTGAAAAAGAATGGTGTGCTTTGACCATTATTTTAGCAACAAATCTAGTAAATCTAAGTATAGTCCTTGGTGTGTTGATCTTTTATGGAAAGGTAGTGTGTGCACGAATAATTAGTTTACATTATGAAAGAAACACATGTATATGTGATATGAGATATTTATATGAACCAAAAAATAGTAGTAAGTATTTGAATGATACACAAAGGGTGATGTTTTCCCGCTCCTTTTTGACTTAAACACTCCACAATATAGTAATCTGCCATGCTCCTCATGTCCAGAAACATTCTATATGTCCATGACCTAATCATGAAATATAGCATCACTGATCAATCAAGCAGTCAAGATTAGTCAAGAAACACATTACTCAGGCTTGACATTAGCCAAACACCTAATGACACGTAACATGCCATGTGGGCAGCGGGAGAATTGAGCAATCTAGTAACGATCATTTTCTCCATGACAACATAATCAGACGAAAAGGAAGGAGACGAACTGATGATGGGCCTCCTCAAACCGTTTCGCGTCGCGAAGAGCGGGAATTACGTCGCTGAGGTTGAGCAAGTCGAATCGGTAGCCGCAGAGACGGAGGTGGTCAAGGAGGGGGAGGGCTTCGTCAAGGTCTCGGTGGCGGGTTGATGTGTCCCGGTGGCGGGTTGATGTGGCCCTAATTAGGATATACGAGCACTCCGCGGACACGCCCTTTCTGATTCTCCATTTCTTTGCCTCTTGAGAGAGAGCTGACCCAAAAAAAAAAAAAAAAAAAAAAAAAAGAAGAAAAAAGAGAGACAGAAGGAAAAGATTTAGAAAAGTCGATTTGGGACCCACAAGAAAAGAAATAGAAAAGCAATAATAAAAGGGACTTGACGAAAAAAGGGAACACTCTCTCGGAACACTGGCCGAGAGATCCCACAAGGGAAATATTGTCAGAAAAAAGTGTAGCCCAAACTATATTTAAGTTAAAGCACTATTTTGGCTCACTTTTAAATTTTCTAAAATGACCTACTCATCATATAATACCATTTCAATAAGTCACTCATAACCACCTACTTCACTCAGTCAATTTTCCTCGTGTCATATGTGTAGCGTGTGCCTTCAATTCTCTTATTTATTAATAAAAGAAAATTTATGACTATTACTTTCGGATGTGATTTCTCTTACATCCTTGGCAAAATTCTTGACAAAATTCGACACACTTAAATTTTAGAATTGTAATTATCATTTGTTCTCAATTACCAAAACCTACTGCGTGATCCTTTGATTGTACTCTGACCTATGAATACAAGAGGAGATCAAATCGAGAAAGGAAAATGAGTTGTGCTCCAAAGGTGATCGTTCAAATTTACTTTGAATCACACAATTATCAAGTGTCACTAATTTTCAGCAAAATTAAATATATGCAATTGTGAGGAGTTCGGCTAATTCGAACCATGTTTTTAGATGCCCTATCACTTTCTTCGGGAAACCCTTTTCATTGTTTTCAACACATAAAAAGTATTTTTGCTTCCTTTAAAAATGAAAAGAATTTTTTTTTTTTGGTAAAGGTAAGATATGTTATATGTAAGGGTGAAATATACAAAAGATCGGCACCAAAAACTTACACTCGAGCAAAAGGGAGTGAAAGGGAGCTGATGTAAGAGACAACCTAGGTTAGGGGGAAAGCCAGACAACAAGTCGGCTCAGCACTAAAAGCTACACAGCTAAAGACATGCGGAGGCACTAACAAGCACTAGAAGACAACTAGCGAAATCACAGCATAGGCGCAAAAATGGAAGTATCAAAGCCCCATCTCTGAAGTCTTCTATTCTGTAAGAGTTGGGCACATTCTTGAAGGTCAAAGCTTTGTCCTTGACAACCTTAATAAGATGGTTCTTTAGAGCCGATATACCCGCAACTTCACCACGGAAGATAATATCATTTCTTTTCTTCCAAATAATATGGCACAAAGCCCCAAAAGAAAACCGAGCCAAGGAGTGAAAGAAATCCTTTCCGGAAAGGTACTTCATGAAAAGAATATTTTAAACTTTAAAGTTCTTTAAAAATACAATGAATTATGTACGTCAACATTTCTATGACGTCAGGCGCATGACATCATGCGATGGTCCTCCCGATCCGTGTTCATGCGACTTTTTGTCTTGGCTGGCTCCCGCACATATTAGCAGCTTGGCATTGAAGTGGAGCTTTTTGCACCAGTCATTTAATTTGTCATTTCTTGACGATTTCATCCCAGCAACTGGTCAATTTAATCTGAACTCCATCTATTGATTTATTGACTTATCGTTGAGAAGAAAGGGCAACGATTTACTCTTTAAAGCTAAGCTGTCCAGGATTAATATCTTTCTCAGAATTAAACCAACTAATATCAAATTAAGCCTAGCAGCAGTCAATCACAATATTCCATCAAGAGCAGCCCCGAAACAGTAAACAATTATTCATGTCTAGTCACACAACTATAGGCTCTCCACATTAGCAAAACAATAATGTATCATCACCATAAAGATAGCTTAATTCAAAGAAATAATAAAGATCTAACTGCTACTAAAGAAAATTGAAAGACAATTTGGAAAAATGATCTCTACGAACAAAACCGGTCAATTTGTAGATCTTGATCTCACAAATTAACATACTAAAATTTCAGCCATGTTGACACCTAAATTTTGGTGATCTATTTATTCATTTATTGCATTAAAAAATTAAGGGGTTAATTTTATCCCTAAAAAAATAATTAATTGCATAGCATATAGATTTAGGTGCATTCACATTTTTGCATTTATTTATTGGACCAGTGACGGATGGGTTCAAATTAGTGGTTTTAAGCTTTAATTTGGCAGGCCGGACTAAGCCCATGAAGCAAGTAAATTAGCCCAAGCCCGTTTTCTTTTAATGACAAAAATTACTTAAATAGAGATTTGAAATGATATTACAGTGGATTTTGGAATTTAAGAAAATCGGGTTGCAATCTTATCTTTAGGCAATAAAATCGGGAGATGTGGAAAATAAAAAGTGATATTGCGTTTAGAAAAAGAATCTTCGTGGATTTCGATTTAGAAAAGTTAAAACCCTAATTCGTAGACTATAAAAAGGAAAACGCGTAGGGCATTGAACAAACGGCCACAAAAAGGGAGAGCTGACGTTCTCCATGGGGGTCGGCAAATCATTATATCGAATCCACCGGAGAGAACGCATGCTAGAGAAGGGAGAAATCGTGGGGGTCGGCAATTCTATCGAGCAATACACGTCAGTGGGGGTCGGCAATTCTATCGAACAAAACACGTCAGAAGAAGGAGAGAGAGAGAGAGAGAGAGTCCACGGCCGAGTGCTTCACGGCCAAAAATCTCAAGGCTGTGCCTCCACTAATCCTCCCCACCGTCAATAGAATCCTCGCTATCACTCACTGCCGCCTTCCGAAGCTGAGAAGTTGCTGCCCCGCTGAGGATCTCCAAGCACTTTCTGGCGCAACTATTCTTGAGTGATACGTGCATGGTGGTGTTCCCTTCAACAACACACCCTCATGGTCAAAGCTTGATAATCAAATAAGACCGTAAAAAAAGAAAAGCCAGATTCGGTCAAAAAGGTTGAAGGGTTAGCAAGGTTTGTTTTTGGATAAAGTAACAAGACCAAAGAAAACTTCTATGGGATCGGATCTTCCTTGAAGACGTTGCAGCAGCTCCTTGCGCCACCATACCTCATCGACGTCCAGCGTCCACCAAGCTTTGCCTTTTTTTTGTCGTCCTTTGCAGGTCATTCGGTGACATAATCACGATGAGTTTTTCTTCCAACGGGACCAATGACCCCCACAACACCATTTAGTTGAGAGATCACTGTGCCGGATCCATCATCACGATTTGATTTAGAGTCAAGATTCACGATCACCATCCTTGCACATCGTTGCTCCTTTATAACCGAGTCGCTGTCCCATGGCGCCCCCGTCGTCTTAAGCCGTGAAGTCCACTGTTGCCGTGTTGCCCGTGGAGCCCTGACGAAAGCTGCTCTTATGAGGTGCCAACCCCGATGCCGTCAACGTCCTAGTTCATGAATCGCTGCCACCCACCGCTTGTTATCCCGTTGAGGAGCCGATTGCAATCCGGTCATGATCCCGGTCACGATTGAGCTTGGTCCAAATTTGGAAAGAGTATCCTCAAATTAGCGAATAGCGAGCTTTGACCAGGTTCTAGACGAGCTCCAAATCCCATTGCCGATTCTCGTTGGTCTCGATCTAGCCATTGACTTCCAGCAAGATTCGGCATGTGTGGGTTTCCTGACATGTCAAATTAGCTTGCACTTGGCCATGTTTGTCAAATTTTTGCAGGTTATATTGGTGTTCTCTCACCTCATAAATCTCAGCTCCTGTGGATGTCTTCGAGCTACACAAAGGTGAGGTCCCCTTTGTCGCACTATCGGTGACTCCGGCGACCCGAGCTCCCTCATCGTTCCTATCGCCAGTCTCAAGCACAAGTCGGTTGCGACCCCAATTGCGTTAAGCTTGAATTTGGAAATTATCTTCAAATTCAGGTAAGAATTTTGATTCATTCGTTATTGTTGCCCAATTCGTAGAATTGTGATGTTGTTTGAATATTTGATCGATATCGCCACATCCAAGAGATTTCTTGATTCCTCATAAATTAGGAAATTTTCCTAATTCCGCAATGTGCATATGATTGACAGTCAATTTTACGCTTGAAATACGACTATTTAATCGCATGAAAAATCACCAATCCGATCTCATGCTTGAGATACGATTCGCGATTTTATTTGAAATTGGCCAATTCGATCTCATGCGCGAGATACGATTTGTCAATTTATTTCCAAAATGGCGTGGATGATATCTTGCACGATTTGTTAACATGCTGTTCTTGATGTCTTATTTTGATTACTCCCGTAAGAAAAAAAGCAAAAACAAAAAATATATTAGAGTTAGATTAAGTTAGAATATTGCATGTTCTAGGATTATTTTGCATGTTTAGAATAGGAAATTTATTTATTTCAATTTCTTAAATAAAAATACCAAAAACATTGATTTAGGGTGTTAGATTTTCGTTTCATTAATTTAAATTGCACATTTAATTATTTGACAATTTTAATTTCGAAATTAATAAAAAAATAAAAGAAAAAAAATTAGATTTAGAGCATTCTTTGCATGTCATTGCATTTTAGGGTAAAATTGCATATAGTTTAATTTTGAATGATAAATTTCGATTTATTATAAGTTTGGATAGCTTTTTTTTAGATAGATTGCATTTTAGTTAGGGATTTCTAAGTTAAGATAATATTTTAGTTTAAATTAGGACTTGGCTTAACCTAATTCCTAATGCAAATTGAATAGAATCTTAATCTAGTTAGATAATTTTTACATTTTTCTAATTCCGAATTTCATGAAAAATACAAAAAATGCCTTAGAATAAACTAGTTCCATTCTTTAGGATAGATTGCATCTTTAGGAAAGTAAAAAATGTCATGTAAATGTCATATAAGATTAGATTCATGAAATGCATGTCATTTAGAGATTGTTATTAGGTCAATTTAATTAGAAATTGCATGACATTAGAATTAGGTCATTTAGTTATATTGCATTCCATATTGCATGATTTTCATTAAATAAAGTGAAAACAAAAAAAAGAAATTGCGTGTTAATTAGAAATCATATTTAGGGTTGACGATGTGAATTTTGATCTAACAATGCAGATGCTTTCGTTGCTAAGAGGTAAGTCATGCGTTTTTTTTTATTTGTTTTCCTGAGTGTTAAATTGGTGGTTTGCGCACCCGCATGATCACCTCACATGTTAGGGAGATAAATTAAAATTAATTCAAGCTGCCTATCGAACACCTTTTTTCAAAATAAAGAAAAGGTACCGAAAGGGCATTAGAGAAATCTAGCGTAACCAAGTCCCCAGAAATCACAATCTACGGTTCGTAGGAGTAAAGTAAAACTCCCGTTACTTTACTTGGGTTTCTAATCGACCCACCAAAAATAGATTAGTGGCGACTCCTAAAAAAAATCTATTTGCATGTTAAGAACTTGAACCTAAGTCGCGAATTGGTAGGGGTTTGGGAGAGCTCGAGTTAAGTTTAGGCTCAACAATCCATTAGCCAAACCCTAGGTGATTCATACTCGAAAATTTGGTCGCGACAAGCCAATTTCAACAAAATTTTACAGTCGAATTTAGATTGTCTTTCCTCCTTCTCAAAGCAACTCTCTCTCTCTCTCTCCCTCTCCCTCTCCCTCTTCAATTAAGAACATCTGCCCTACCTCCCTCCTCAATTAAGAACATTTACCCTATCTTTTTTTCTTTACTTACATAACTATTTTTTTTAAATGATGAGTTCAGCCTTGCAAGAGGTGGACTCAACCCTACACTTATATATATATGTATGGATAATGTAGACCCGTCATTTCTTAATCCATATGAGGGTTAATTGGGTTAGTTATATTATACAAATGGGTCATAAATGTGTTTAAACATAATATGGACATTAACTGAGTCATAAATAGGTTTCATCTTACTTAAACCCAACACACTTCTATGACTCTCTCTTCATTTTTTCTTGCCCTCACTCCATCTCACACTGGCTCGCTTCACACTCTCCCCTCAGTGTGGGTATAAGTTTTTATAGATTATGTTAAAAATGGAAGTATTTTAATAATATGAGTCGGGTTGGATGGGGTATGAGTTACTAGATTTGCATTATGGAAATAGGTTTATTTGGATCGGATCATTCTTGACCCAATCCGATCCAAATTCGATCTGATCCACTTGTTTGACGGGTCTAAGAGGTGTGACTTTAGTATTGGGGAACAAAACACTTGGTCCCCAGAGTGGTTGGCAGCATACAAACAAAAAATGAATGTGGTCCTCGAAATCTTTCGTTCGTAAATGCGAGAGAAGACAAAAGGCGATGATGGGCTCTGTCAGCTTCGGTATAAGTTTTCTTAGATTACGTTAAATATATAAGTGTTTTAATAATATGAGTCAGGTCGGGTGGGGTATGAGTTACTAAATTTGTATCGTTTGGAAATAGATTAAATATGGATCGGACTATTCTTGACATAACCTGACCGAAATCCGATCCATTTGTTTGACGGGTCTAAGTGGTGTGACTTCGGTCTTGGGGAATGAAACACTTCAACAGCCTGGTCCAGAGAGTTGTTGGCAACGCACAAACAAAAAAGGAATTTGGTCCTCGGAATCTTTTGTTCTTAAATGCGAGAGAAGACAAAAGGCGGCCACGGGCTCCGTCAAAGTTGCTGCCGGACGAACTTGACTTGACGAGGAAATGGTGGGGCAGTTTCACATGCATGAGCAAATAGCTTCAGATCACTCTCCATATAAACACATGCTCTCCACGTAACATCGAAGGAAAATCAACAAAGCTGGACTTTGGAACTTCCTCTCCCTCTTCAGCCCACAGAAAAACAAACAAAAGTGGTGAAACCATGGCGACTGTATTAGAAATGTGGAGCAACCTTGGCTCAGCCATGGCCGGGTTGATGTTCGCATGGGCCATGCTCAAGCAATATTGTTAAATATATGTCTCAAGTTTGAGCCCGATAGATAAAACCTGACTCGAGATTGATTGTTATTTGTGGAGATTTGAATATTTGAATCGGATATTTTAAGGATGTTCTAAATCGAGTTATCATTCAAGAAGCAGAGGTCTCTAATGTGTGTTGTAGTGCGTGGCTGAAATTGGAAAGTCTATCTGCAACTTTGAATTTGATATTGACTTGGTCAATGTGACAGACCAAGAAATCAATGAAAAAGAGGAAAGTGCAGTTCGATTGTTTCCTTCTCCAACTAGAGATATCGACTTCTTCCGGGATCGGTCAAGATTCTTATCAAGAATATAGGCTGTTCTTTATGCCTTGAGTGCTTCAAACAGAAGTGCAGAGCGTGTTATTCATGTTGTCCATATCCGGAGAAAGAGCGCAAAGTCTTGAAGCGTCGTGGTGATCGAGTGCTTTGCATGGATTATTTCTCCGTGGCATTACGCCAATAATTTTAGTGTTGAAGTCAATTAAATTTTATGGTAAGATTTGTGTGTAATTGCTTCGTGAGATTGAGAGATTATTTCGCGAGGAATTTTGGGGCTAAATACTGCGCACGTTATTTGGTATAATTAGGGTTTGGAAAACACCGAGAGTATTTGAGTGACTCGAGTGTGTAATCTCCATTGTATCACTTGATTTATTGAATTCATCGCTACTCTCTCCTGTGGACATAGGTCTCTACGGCCCGAACCAAGTACATCGGTGTCGATTTATTTTCTTCTTGTCTATATTATTGTTCGATCGCTCGCTTTCCGCAACAAATACTTCCCTCCCGGCTCTGCGGGCGCGTCGAGGCCTATGCTTACAAGGCCGTGGGCTACGTCTACACGTACATCCACATCAATTTCCCTGAGTTTGCTAGGGTGTGAGGCCTACGCTGCGATCCCGGGAACTACACAGTGTGAACTCCACCGCCGGGGCCAAGCGGCTCAAGGCCGATTCTGTCAAGGACAGCAAGTCTCTGGTCCTCAGCATAGACTAGAACGAGGAGGTCGTCCACAAATATGAAGGGGTCAAGCTCCGGCGGTCGCCGTGCCCGATCGTCTCCTAGAGCTCCCGTTTTCCTTGTACAATTAGTCTAAGGAAACGAGGTGCATTGAAAAAATGTGTAGGTTGGAAATACCAATTTATAAACACCTGTCTCGCTAGGCTTGGTTTCGGGATTTATGGTTAGCATGTTAATTTCAGCAATTCAAAGTCGGGATCACGTCTCTTTCTGAGTATATATATTCGTCAACATGGTTTCATTTTATCAAAGATTTGAAAATCCGTCAAATTCGTACATCAAGTGAAACGAGTTTCTTTTTCCTAATGATGAAAGTCTTGCCTACACTCGTTTGTCTCGATCTAACAAGCAAAATCAAAGTGTCATTGCTTTTGCCACCAGGTTTTATAGTCGACCTACCAGGAGCCATCGGGACTCGATCTTGGGTCTTACATAAAGCACGTCTGGCGAAGGGGAAGCGGTGGCGAGCGGATAGCGCGGCGGAAGCTCTTCACCAACAACCTCGGCTCGAAGCGCACTACTACAAGGCGACCAAGCGGAGCCACGTGATGTTCATGTAAGAGTTTTCCTTATGTGGGCTACATTAATTGAGATTGTAATTACCGTTTTACGGGGTTGGTCTAATAAGGTAAAGCATAAGGTTTTCTTAATGGTCGAATATGGGCCTGGCTTGTATGGGCCGAGTTGGGCCCGGCCCGTGATGAGAGGGCCCGTCCAAAACTCTATAAATAGCGCTAAGGTCCCTTCTCTAGCCCTCACTTTTTCCAAAATTCTCTCGAACTCACATAAGGCATGTCGTGAGTGGCGGTCTCATCGAGCCGGGCGAGGGTCATAGAGGAGAAGATCTTCGGCATCGAAGGCTGGATTGTTGTCGTTTTGCTCCAAGAACAATGGATTCAAAATCAGGTACACAAATCCTTGTCTTATACCTTAGGATGTTCGAGTTTCTAGCTATGTAGATCTTGGGAAGCCGTATCGACGGTCTACATTTGGTATCAGAGCCGACATAACCTAGAACTCGAACATATTGAAGAATTTATTTGTTGAAACTTGCTGTTAATTCTGAATTTGGATTCATCAAGGACTGTTTTTCGAGCTTTGCATGCCTCTGAGAGAGGTGACATACACTGCCCCCATACCCATTTCGTCCACCACCTAAGCTCGGAACGTTTGCCTTGTTTTTCCTGAATTTTGGTTCGATGAAAGTGAAATTTTATTGCATAATCGACTTCTACTCTTCTGTACGAGCAAAATGGTGGGTCGAACATCGCCAGAAGAGGCCGGAAATGGCCTCACGCGCTGCCACGCGCCCAGGCGGTGCTGGGAGTCGACGGCGCGTGGACCGCCACGCGGCCTCACGCACGCGCCGACGCGTGGACCGCCACGCGACCTCGCGCGCGTGACGAGCGCATGCGCGCGGACACGTGGAGTGCCACGTGTCTCGATGACGTCACGATGACGTCACCTTCGCCGCCTCACGTGCGACCGCCACGTGGAGGTGACGTCATCGATGACGTCACGCGGACCGACCGGGTGTCTGCCGGGTCGATCCGACCCAGGTTGACCGGACCGGCGTTGACCGGGTTGACCCGACCCGTTGACCGGGTTGACCCGACCCGTTGACCGGGTTGGCCGACCTGTTCCGCCGTCCGATACCGTTGACCCAACCGGTCCGACCGTTGGCCGGTCGGACCGGCCGGACCTGGTTTTGGACGCCGGTGTGTGTGGCTCACGCGCCGCGCACTCTAGCGGCGCGTGAGGGCGCGTGCAGCATCCGTTTGGCGTGTGATTGATATCGCCGTGCTCGTATGTGAATTTCCTATCTTGTGGTGTGCTTATTTGCATTTTTTGATGCCTTTAAGGATGTGAAAATGCATGTGAAACCCTTAAGGTATGTGATTTTGGGGTAATTTTGGTATATTTTCATGTATTTCTCTATGATTTTGGAAATGCAATTGCATGCTTATGATTATATCATCACTTGAGGAATATGTATAGTGTTGATTTATCAGTAGTATGTATTAATGGATGGAGCAATGCAATTAGCATGACTTGTGATTTTAGTGACAAATAGCCCCTGTCATCAAGTCTAAAATCACATATGAAAGGTGAATGTGAGTCATAAAGTTATATCCCTAATATGAGAGAATTTCGATGATTCGGTTGAGTTGTGACCGCCAAAGTGGCACACTTGATTGGATTTGAGAAATATCGGTCTTATATTATAATGGGATGTCTCTTATTCGATGCATGTTTATACTCCCAAAGGAGGTAATTGTGCATTAGTTTGTGGAGGATACATGTACAGCATATGGTTGAAAAGTGACTAACTCTAGTGGTTCATACACCCAAAGGTGGTGAATTCACGAAAGGTTAGAATACATTTTCATGGACCGTTGTCATGTGAAGAGTATACAATTGCATGTCATGTATTCTGCCCAAAGGTATTTATATGATGATGTATGTAGCTCTTGAGATGTGTTTAGCACTCACATGATGCTAATTATATGTATTGCTTGTCAAATCGAGTCACCTTCTCTGTAAACGGCAATTCTATTGTAATTGAGGTTCTTACTAGGTCAAACTTCAAGAAATGGAAAGAGGATTTTCTGTTTGGGATGGAGCTTGCAGATGTTCATATTGCTCTTATTGAGGATAGACCGGCAGACTTTACTGATGCCAGTATAGAAATCTAGAAAGTACGTTTTGCTGCATGGAAAAAGAGTAATAGAATTTGCTTGCTCATTATGAAACGGTCGATTCAGGAACATTTGATGAGTGACTTGCCAGCGATTGTCTTGTTAAGGAAATGATGGAAGCTTTGGAGGCTAGGTATCGTGTTTCTACCAATCTTTGAGATAGGTACACTTATGCAATCACTCTTTAATATGAAGTATGATGGTTCAACTGGAGTTAGAGATTATGTGCTTAGGATGGTAGATCTTCAGACAAAACTCCGAATCCTTCAAGTTGATATACCTGAAGCTTGCATGTGCATCAAGCATTAAATACTCTTCCTCCTGATTTTGGAATTATCAAAACGAACTATAGTTCGCAAAATGAGACTTGGTCAATAAATAACCTTATAGTTAGAGTGGTGGCAGAGGAAGAGAAACTGAAGAAAGAGAGAGGGCATCTTGCTTTGTATACCTCTAGTTCTACCGGTAGGAAGGGTAAAGGGATTGCACATCATAGAGGAAACCCTAAAACCACAGGCACTTTTAACAATATAGTCCTTAAGAAAGGAAATCCTGAAGTTGCTGGCCCCTCCACCTCTATGGCTCCAAGAGAGGCACCTTTTAAAAGGGAGGGTGTCCTTTGCTACTTTTGTAGGAAGAGGGGACACATAAAGAAACACTGCGATCAATATAAAGCTTGGTTGTCTAAAAATGAGCATAAAGGTAATGATTCTTTGGCACTTGTACGTGAATCCAACCTATACGAAGCCCCATCCAGTTCTTGGTGGCTAGATAGTGGTGCGACTAATCATGTTGCATTTACCATACAGGGATTCACAAATATAAGGACGCCAAATCAAGATGAATCAAAGCTCACTGTGGGAAACAATGACAAGATCGACGTTGAGTTCGTGGGAGATGTCATTTTAATTCTAGATACTGGTTTTAATATGATGTTAAGAAACACTTTTTATATACCTTCCTTTAGACGGAACTTAGTTTATGTATCATGTTTGGACATGTGTGGTTACTCTTTTGAAATAAAGAACAATATTATATCTATGTTCTTTAGTTCAAATAAGGTTGGGTGCTGCAACATGTTCAATGGATTGTACAGATTATGTTTATCTCCCAATGACATATACGTCGTTAATACAGTAAAAAATGTTGTTCCCAAAAGACCTCTACCTAAAGAACAGTCTTATGCGTTGTGGCATAAACGACTAGGTCACATATCCAAAGAAAGAGTAGAAAGGCTGATAAAGGCACACATCCTGCCTACTCTTAAAGGTGACCTAGAGACTTGCATAGGCTCTTTGTAGAGGAAAGATGACTAAGATAAAGAAGAAAACCGCGGTTCGAAGTTCGACTTACTAGAAGTCATTCACACTGATATCAGTGGACCTATACTGCAACTTTGTGTAGAAATTTTTATTTCATCACATTTATCGATGATTATTCTCGGTATGGTTACCTATTCCTAATTAAGGAAAAGTCTACGAATCTCTTGACAAATTCAAGATCTATCGGTTGAAGTTGAGAAAGCTTGTTATTAGGAAAGGTAATAAATGTGGTTAGATCGATCGAGGTGGAGAATATTATGGTAGACATGGCAATGTTGGGCAAATTAAAGGACCATTTTCTAAATACTTAGAGGATTCTGGGATAGTGGCTCAGTTCACTATGCCTGGAAGTCCTGAACAGAATGGTGTGGCTGAAAGGCGCAATTATACTCTCATGGATATGGTAAGATGTATGATAAGTAGGACTAATTTGCCTGATTTTTTTATGGGGTGAAGCTTTAAAAACAACCATTTATATATTGAATCGTGTTCCTACCAAAGCTGTTACATCGACTCCTTTTGACTTATGGAATGGACGCAAACCAAGTTTGAATCACTTCAAGATGCAGGGATGTCTGTGGAAGTAAGATTGTATAATCCAACATTAGGTAAGTTGGAGGCTAAAACCACTCGATGCTACTTTATATCTTACTCAGAACATTCAAAGGGATATCGGTTTTATAATCCAAGTGGAGGAACAATGATTGTAGATCTCAAACGGCCAAGTTTCTGGAATTTGATGTAGCCAAAGAGCATGATTGTTCACAAATTAGTGAACATGACAACATGATGAGACCTGCTATATCTTTCTCCTTGCCTATACAGACAATGATAGAGCCTACTGTGCCACAAACTGAACCTGTCAACGCTGAGAATCCTATTGATGAAACGACCACAGATGAAGTCATTCAAGTTCCTCAAACTCAAAATGAGCACCCAGTGACACCACTTAGGAGATCTACTAGGGAAAGGCGTTCAGCTATACCACCGGACTATATGGTCTATTTAGGAGAACATGATTATGATATAGGTTGCACTATAGATCTAGTGACTTATACAGACGCCATTTCCCATCCTCAATCTAGTTTATGGCTGGATGCAATGAGAGATGAGATGCAGTCTATGAAATATAATGGCGTTTGGGAACTTGTTGAATTACCGGAAGGTTGTAAGCCCATAGGTTGCAAGTGGGTTTATAAGACTAAAAGAGATTCAAAAGGAAAAATTGAGAAATTTAAAGCCGGACTTGTGGCCAAGGGCTTCACTCAAAGAGAAGGGATAGACTATGAAGCAACTTTTTCTCCAGTTTCCTCTAAAGACTCCTTTAGAGTGATCATGGCATTAGTAGCTCATTTTGACATGGAATTACATCAGATGGACGTTAAGACTACTTTTATAAATGGAGACCTTGATGAGGAGGTTTATATGATGCAGCCTGAAGGTTTTGCAACAAATGATTCAAGTGTGTGTAAACTGAAGAAAGCTATTTATGGTCTCAAACAAGCTTCCAGACAATGGTACATGAAGTTTCACCATGTTGTTACTTCTTTTGGTTTTGTTGAGAACAAAGTAGATAAGTGCATATCTTTTGCAAGGTCGGTGGGAGGAAATTTATTTTTCTCATACTTTATGTGGATGACATTTTGCTTGCAAGTAGCGATATTGGATTCTTGCATGAAACAAAACAAATGTTGTCAAAGAATTTTGACATGAAAGACTTGGGTGAGGCATCTTTCGTTCTAGGCATTGAAATCCATAGAAATTGTTCTTGTCGTATGTTAGGTTTATCTCGGAAAGGCGTATGTTGATCGTATTTTGGAGAGATTCAACATGCGGGATTGCAAACCAAGAAGTGTTCTGTCGTTAAGGGTGACAAGTTGAGTCTCTCACAATGTCCTCAATCAGATTTTGAAAAAGACCAAATGAAGGACATACCTTATGCTAATGCACTTGGAAGTATTATGTATGCTCAAGTTTGCACTAGACCAGACATTGCCTTTGTAACATGACTTTTAGGCAGATATCAGTTGAATCCAGGACATGACCATTGGGTTGCTGCCAAAAAGGTCTTGAGATACTTAAAAAGAACAAGAGATTATGTGTTGGTGTATAGATTTGTCCATGATTTGCGATTGGTAGCATATTCAGATGCAAACTTTGCTAATTGTGAAGATGATAGGAAGTCGACAACATGATACATCTTCATGTTAGCAGGAGGTGCAGTATCGTGGAAAAGTGAAAAACAGAAATCTATATCTTCCTCTATCATGCAAGCAGAATTTATAGCATGTTTTTCAGCTGCTACTCAAGAAATTTGTTTGGCTCAGGAACCTCATTAAGGAATTGATTGTATTTGATTTTGTGAATAGACCCATACAGTTATATTGTGATAACAATTCTGCTGTGTTGTTTGTCAATAACAACAGAAGTCTCAAAGGGTCTAAACATATGGAGGTCAAGTTTTTGACCATAAAGGAAATGGTACAAAATGGTGACATTATAGTAGAGCATATTTCTACAGACGATATGTTAGCAGATTCACTAACTAAAGGCCTACGCCCTTGTGTATTTGAGCGACATATCATGAACATGGGCTTAGGAGAATCGGTGGATACTATCGTTTAGTAGGAGGTATTTCAGATTTGCTCTAATAAAGTTTATGTCTGTACCTTGTTACTTTTTGTAACATTTCGATATATGTCCACTCTTTTTGTATAAGTTATTATCGAGTTGTGTACATATATCTAAGGAAAATCTCAAGGTATTGTGTAAATCTTGAGTAAAGGCTAGGGGCATTCAGTTATTAGCCTTGTACATATGTTTTTATTACACATAAAGAAAGGTTAACCATAAAGATAAGACATATGTGGGTTCATTAGAACCATAAGGATATTCTCTAGTGGCACATCCGGTTTTCTGTGACACTTAAAGTAAGAGAATAGTGACCGACAAGGGAGATAACACATAAGATATTGCTCTTTATGAGGTGTTATCCGTTTGCCACACAACCATATTGAATCCATATCAATAAAGTTGAAAGCATTTGTGATCATGGAAGGCTCTGTGTGAATACATGCAGTTACCACCATGATTCGGTGTTGGAGACTTTATGGGATAGGATTAACTATTAAGAATTGCCACTAGACCAACATAAAGGTGCGCACATAAAGTACAGTCTCAATTAATATAGCCCAAGTGGGAGAATGTAAGAGTTTTCCTTATGTGGGCTACATTAATTGAGATTGTAATTACCGTTTTACGGGGTTGATCTAATAAGGTAAGGCATAAGGTTTTCTTAATGGTCGAATATGGGCCTGGCTTGTGTGGGCAGAGTTGGGCCCGGCCCGTGATGAGAGGGCTCGTCCAAAACTTTATAAATAGCGCTAAGGTCCCTCCTCTAGCCCTCACTTTTTTCCAAAATTCTCTCTGAACTCACATAAGGCATGTCGTGAGTGGCGGTCTCATCGAACCAGGAACTGAGGGTCATAGAGGAAAAGATCTTCAGAATCGAAGGCTTGGATTGTTGTCGTTTTGCTCCAAGAACAATGGATTCAAAATCAGGTACACAAATCCTTGTCTTATACCTTAGGATGTTCGAGTTTCTAGCTATGTAGATCTTGGGAAGCCGTATCGACTGCCTACAGTTCGGGCACCCCTCGACCTTTGACAACCTGGCGATAGGGCCGAGCAAGAAGAGGGAGATCATGAACGACCTCGTCAAGTTCAAGCGAGGGAAGGAGTACTATGAGCGGATTGGCAAGGCGTGGAAGCGTGGCTACCTTCCCTATGGCCCGCCAGGCATAGGCAAGTCCACGATGACTGCAGCGATGGCCAACTTCCTCAACTCCGACGTGGAGGACCTTGAGCTGACGACGGTCAAGGACAACATAGAGCTGAGGAAATTGCTGATCGACATGTCTGCAAAGTCGATCATAGTGATCGAGGACATTGATTGCTCCCTCGACCTGATTGGCCAGAGGAAGATGAAGACGATGATGATGAGAAAGCGGATCTTGTTAAGAAAATGGTGATAGGTAGGATCGAGAGCAAGGACAAAAGGTCATGCTCTCAGGGCTCCTGAACTTCCATCAACAGGCTGTGGTGTTGAGAGCTCGCCGCAAAAGTCTGATACTTTCATTTGGGGAGATCATCAAGAGGGAGCCAAAATCTGAACCTGTCAATATATTCAATTGAATCTACCTTCATTCAAAAACTTAAGTTAATGAGTTATGGGCCAATTAAGATATATTTACTGCTTAACACCACACCAATTCTCTGATATAGGTTTTCTCTAACACAACTCACTTACACGTGCATTCTAACAATATTCTCCTCACGTGTGAGCTCAGTATTCAACTAGGATATATATATTACTTGCTTAACATTATACTAATTCTCCGATGTAGATTTTTCCTAACACAACTCACTCGCATGTATTGTTATTGCTCCCCCTTAATTTAGGTGTTTTTTTTGCTATACTTCATCCTTACAAACCCGCATTGCTACACCATAACACCCTACCTATCGGGAAACTGCAACCATTGGCTAACCATCGGTTCTGATATCATTTGTTGGGAGTATGTAGTAGAAGTTTGATACTTTGAGCTCAGGAGATCCCCAGTGGGGAACCCAAATCCATGTTAGTCAATATATCCAATTGGACTCATCTTCATTCAAAAGTTTAAGCCAATGAGTTATAAGCCAACTATAATATATTAACTGCTCTACACCATATCAATTCTCCGATGTGGAATTTTTCAAATACAACTCACTTACATGTGCATCTTAACATGTGGCCGGCATGTAGTGATGAGAGGATCATCGTGTTCATGGCGAACTTTGTGGAGAAGCTTGACCCAGCCCTAATCAGGAGAGGGAGGATGGACAAGCATATCGAGATGTCATAGTGCTGCTTCTAGTCGTTCAAGGTGCTCGCGAGGAGTTACTTGGGCGTCGAGTCGCACGTGCAGTTCGCGACGGTAAGGCAGTTGCTGGAGGAGACAAAGATGACTCCAGCGGATGTGGCGGAGAACTTGATGCCCAAGTGGGATGATGAGAGTGAGGAGGCTTGCTTGGAGGACGCCAGGAAGCGATCAGAAGAAGAACAAGCAGCAGCAAAAGCAACTGCAGATAGAGCAATGGTTGAGAAAGAAGGGCAATAGAAATTGAGCGAAGGAGACCAAGAAAATGGTGGGAGAAGACGTGCTAAAGAAGTGAAATAGAAAGGTGTCCATTGACCATATCGAAGTGTTTCTTGTGATTCATGCATGACGTAATTTCTCTCTATTACTATATAAAGAATAATTTCTCTTCTTTTGTTTTGAGCAATTTACAATATTGGTCCTTTTTTGTGTGTGTGTGTGGATGATACACCTAAATAATATGTTTTATTCGAGGTGTAGTCGGACAATAATTGAAAAATGTTGATGATAAGGCACTTCATATGTCATTTCCCTATCAAGAGGAAACCCATTTTAGACAAATAAAATTTAGATTGACGAAATATACGCCAATATTCTTAGATCTAAACTTGACGTAAAGTGAAGCGTGGTTATTTGATCCATACTTTTGATTGTTTCTACCACTGCCATGAAAAGTATCCCAAATGTGTAGTGTCAAACCATGCGCCGGGATCTATTATCCGAGCATTTGCCCATTCGATATACCAATAATCTCTATTATCAATAGCTCATTCAATATACCTATGGCTGAACTATATCACGATTGTGATTTGTGTGCTTGAAAATACATATTCCAGAACTGCAACACCTAATGTTGGTGGGACATCGGCCTAAAAGAAAATTTTAAAAAGCCAATGCAATTAAAATGCTCCAGCTCTAGAGGCATTGCAGTTGTGCGGTGAATCGTAAACACCATGTAAAAGCTGCAACGCTCCTATTCGCGACTGAAAGTGCTGCGAGAGAACGGTACCAAGCAGCCTCCAAGGCATGCCCAAAATCAACTTTAGCCTCAAATTTTGACTAAAAGATGCTATGAAAAGCCTATATTTATAAATTTCAAATTGATCATAACGTATTTACTAAAATCATAATTTACGAAAAATTAGTATGATTGTCAGATAATTTAGGGATTTCTTACTTTCTCGACTTTACATTCCTTTTTGTTTTTTATATTTTGAAACTTTTTTCCCTTTTTTTCTTCGGCAATGCTAATGTGTTTGTGTTGTTATCATTATTTTTTGTTCTAGTGATTGGGAAGAAATGACTAAGGAAATGGAAAAAGTAAAGAATTCAAACAGAGAAAAGCTAAAGCAAAAAGCTAAAGCAAACAACCAGCTAATCGCACTCTGCAAATGAAAATGATTGGGAAGTTTTCCCAGAGATTATTACCATATTAACCGAATTTTTCTACGTATCCCGTGCAAGTAAAAATGCTTGGTAAAAGTTTCATCTTCACAAGTAGTAAGTCCTCAAAACTATACATTTTAGCTAAAATACAATTTTGGCTCACTCTTAATTTTCCTAATATACATCGCAATTACATAGTAGCATTTCAATAGGTTACTCATAATCATGTGCTTCACAAATGCGCAGTTCGTGCCTTTTAATTCAAGTATTTGTTAGCAGAAACGATTTGAGTACCAAATTTTGCAACTATCTTTCTTTAGAAATTGTTTCTTTCTTGCACCATCGTTAAAATTTGATAACTCTATATTTTTAGCTCTCTATTAACCATTCTTGGTCATTTTCCAAAACATATCTCGTGATTCGTTGGTAGTACGCAAAAGCGTATTGAGTACAAGGGCAGATCGAATGGAGAAAGGAAAATGATATGCGTTCCGCAGGAGATTGTAGTAATTTGCACTGAATAAGATAAAACCACCAAACTTCCTTGATTCTAGGCAAAATGACATATATGCCGTTGTGGGGAGTTCCACTTCTTTTGGACCATGTTCGGATGCTCTATCACTTTCACTAGTAAATCCATTTCATTGTTTTTAGCATTAAAAAAATGTTAGAGAGTGCATATAAGAAACCATACATCTTCACCTGAGAGATTGTTAAGAGAAAGTCTAAATTCGATTTCATTAACATATCTCAAAAACATTTAGCTAATGAGTTATGTGCCAATTTATAAATATTTTTTGCTTCTCTCAAAGTACTTTTGCTTCCTTTAAAAATGCGAAGAATATATCAAAGCTTAAGATTTTTGAAACATACAAATAATAAAATAGTTATGTCAATTTATTAATTTTTTTGGTCGGAATTAATATATAAATATTTAGAAAGTAAACAACAAAAGTTATCAAAAACACAATCGTAATCGTCCGCCCCGTGTATGACATCAGACACATGACAACACGCGTGGTCCTCGCAATCCGTGTTGACTTCAAGTTTGCCTTCGATCCCAAATTATTATTATTATTTTTTTTTGTGACCCAGGAACCCCACTCCGTACCAACGCGGACGGCCCGACAGGTTCGATCCCAAATTATTGGTAGACTCTGAGCTGGAGATGAACGTGCTTTGGCAATATTTTTCCCGAAAGTAATATTTTACTCACACGACGGATAAAATATTCAAAATAAAATAAATCTGAAATAGTAAAGTAGAATAACAAAATATAAACTGATGTAATAAACACAAACACACTTTCACCTCACAGGAGCATATCTGTCTCAGAATAAAAAGAGATTGAATGGCAGCCGATCATCAGTGATGAGCACATACCATGATCCCCTTCTCCAATAACTACAGCCGCATGTGCCTAAGTTCGATATCCTCAGCACGATCATCGTATAAATCAAAAATAAATTAAACAAACTCTCAGATCTAGATCTGAACCAGAACAGGATGGACCACCAAAAAACCTATTGAGTGGTGGGTGAAGTTTGAGGTGCTTTAGCAAGTAGCTTCCTCATCGCTCCATATAAATTACAAGCCTCCCCGCAACATTGAAGCAAACATCGACAAAGCTGGACTTGGAACTTCCTCTCCATCTTCAACCAGAGAGAAAAATAAGAAGTGAAACCACGATGACCGCATTTGAAACGTGGTCTCACCTTGGCTCGGTGGCGGCTGGGCTGATGTTCGCTTGGGCGTTGTTCAAGCCATACTTCCTTCCCCACATCCGCATGCGCATTGAGGCCTACGCGCACAAGGCCGTGGTCCATGTCTACCCTTACGTCCAGATCACCTTCCCGGAGTTCAAGGGCGAGCAGCTCAAGCGGTGCCAGGCCTACGCGGCAATCCAGAACTACCTTAGCAGAAGCGCTTCAGCTAGGGCCAAGCGGCTCAAGGCTGAGTCCGTCAAGGACAGCCAGTCGCTGGTCCTAAGCATGGATGAGAACGAGGAGCTCGTCGACGAATTCAAAGGGGTCAAGCTCTGGTGGGACCTAATCGTCTCCCAGAAGCCCACTTCTTCCGTACACCATTCACCTGAAGAGAGAAGGTACCCACCTGTGTTTGTTGGAATTACCAGCTCCTTAACATCCGTCTGGCTGCACTTCGGTTATCGTCAACATGTTAATTTCAGCAATTCGAGAGACACGATTGCGTCTCTTTGGGGTACATGTTCGTCTACGCGGTTTAATTTAATCAGAGATTAAAAAATCCGTTCACTCTGTTCATGTAGTGAAAATTAGTAGTTTTTCTCGTTGATGCAGTGAAATAAGTATATTTTCTCTAATGGGTCATTGCTTTTGCCACCAGGTTTTATAGGCTGACCTTCCACAGGAGCCATAGGGACTTGGTCATCGGCTCTTACATAAAGCACGTCCTGGAAAAATGGGAAGGCAGTCGCGGCCGACAACCGGCAGTGGAAGCTCTTCATCAACAACCCGAGCTCGAACTGGTACCACTACAGGGCGAGCAAGTGGAGTCATGTGTCGTTCGAGCACCCCGCAACGTTTGACACCCTGGCGATGGAGCCTAGCAAGAAGACGCAGATCATGGATGACCTCCGTGAGTTCCAACAAGCCAAGGAGTACTATGTGCGGATTGGCAAGGCGTGGAAGCGCGGCTACCTTCTCTACGGCCCGCCTGGGACTGGCAAGTCCACGACAATTGCCGCGATGGCCAACTTCCTCAACTATGACGTGTACGACCTAGAGCTGACGACGGTCAAGGACAACACAGAGCTAAGGAAACTGCTGATCGAGATGTCCGCAAAGTCGATCATAGTGATCGAGAACATTGACTGCTCCCTCGCCCTGACTAGCCAGATGAAGATGAAGAAGCAAGAGCAAGACGACCATGAAGAGAAAGCGCATCCTGTCAAAAGAATGGCAAAAGGTAGGGAAGAGAGTGAGGACAGCAAGGTCACACTCTCGGGACTCCTGAACTTCATTGACGGGCTATGGTCGGCATGTGGGGGTGAGAGGATCATCGTTTTCACGACCAACTTCATGGAGAAGCTTGACCCGGCCCTAATCAGGAGTGGGAGGATGGACATGCATATCGAGATGTCGTATTGCTGCTTTGAGTCGTTGAAGGTGCTCGCGAGGAATTACATGGATGTTGAGGAACACGAGTTGTTCACAACGGTGAGGCGATTGCTGGAGGAGACGAAGATGACTCCGGCGGATGTGGCAGAGAACTTGATGTGCAAGTCAAACGACAGGGACAAGGAGGCTTGCCTGAGGGGATTGATCAATGCGCTGGAGAAGGCGAAAGAGGACGCTAGGAAGAAATCAGAAGAAGAAGAAGAAGAAAAAGCAGCAGCAGCAGGAGAAGCAAAAGCAACAGCAGCGAGCCCAATGACTCTGAAACGGTGCGTTTGTAAAGGCTTTTGGGGAAAGTGTTTAGGGAAATACAAATGCCATTGAGTTAAAGGTGATTTCCAAAATGCAAATTGTGTTTGGTAAGTTGTATTGTAAAAGTCCATTATAAAGTATTTTTGAGTAAAATGGTATTTGGAAGAATTATATTTACAAAAGGCTTTTGTTATTCATTAAAAAAAAAAAAAAAAAGTTGGCCGACTAAGAACAAGTAGTTGCCGGCGAGGAGTAGGCGGTTCGGCGAAGGGCAGGCAGTCAGTAGAGATAGGCGGTCCGACGAGGGCTAGAAGGTCAGCTAGATCTAGTTGCCATGACCCTCGTCGGAGGTTGCAGAACCCAAATTGCGCAGCCTCGTCAAAGGTCGCGGGGCGTCGGGCAATCCTCGGGCGAGGGTCGGGGGCGACTAGATCTGAGGTTGCGACCTTCGTGCGACCTTGAGGGTCGCAGATCTGGTTGCCATGCGAGCCTCTAACAAGGGTCCTAGCGACCACATCTGGTCGCAACTAGACCTGCGACCAAATGGGTCGCGCGGCCTCGGCGACCTCTGGGCGAAGGTCGTGGTGCGGTAAGCGCGACGGTCGCCGACGACTGCATCTAGTCACCAGATTTGCGAACCAGATGGGTCGCGTGGCCCTAGCGACCTCTATGCGGAGGTCGCGGTGCGACAAGTGTGACAGTTGCTGGCAACTGCATTTGGTCGCAACCAAATGGGTCGAGTGACCTTGAGGGTCATGACCTCCATGGCGACCGCATTTGGTCACAACCAGATGGGTCGCGCAGCCCCGGCAACCTCCGCGCAGAAGTCATGGTGTGGCGAGCGCGATGGTCGTCGCCGACTACTTGCCCTTCGCCGGCGACCGCTCATGGAGAATGAAGAAGAAGATGAATAGTGAGGGCAAAATCGGAAAGTTGAAAAATTAGCAAGGATAATTTGGGAAGAGAATTTTTTTATTTACCCTCAGCTTAGCATACCGAGAATGCTAGAGGCCAAGGGAGCCCCCAAAGTACCTTGGGCTTTTAGCCTTTGGAAGGCCGGTATTCCTTTAAAGTGGGTTTCAAAAATATTTCCAAACACCCAATATTTGAGCAAATGGGCTTTGGACCCCAAAGATACCTGGGAAAGCTAGTCCCAAACACAGCCGAAGAAGGGCAACAGAAATTGAGTGAAGTGAAAGAGAATGACGTACGTTGACTGAGTTGAGGCTGGGTCACTGCCGCAGTCTCTCATTTTCTTTGTTTCGCGGGAAATAAAAAAGGAGAGGAAAAGGGTGCTAAGGTATCTTGGGATGATGTTTGTCTTCCCAAAGAAGAAGGTGGTTTAGCCATTCGAAAACTAAAGGATTGCAACAAAGCTTCAATGCTTAAGTATATTTGGATACTCTTTACCGATAAAGAATCCTTGTGGTGCCGCTGGGTGCATTCAAACTTCTTAAAGAAAGTGAATTTCTGGATTTCTTCCTGCCCCTCTCTTTGTTCTTGGGCGTGGAAGAAAATACTACAACTCAGAAGGTTTTTTCGGCTCTCCTTCTTTTGGAAAATCGGTAATGGGCTTTCGGTTTCTCTTTGGCATGACCATTGGCTTCCTGGTGGCCCCTTGGACACTTTTATTCCGGCCTCTATTATGGACAGTATAAATCTCCCTAACAATGCGGATGTGGCGGACCTGTTTTCTTCTGCAGGTGACACGCTAAAATTTCTTCTCCAGAGTTGGGGCATTGTCCTTCCAAATTTATCCTTGGCTCCTGATCAATTCTCTTGGCGGTGTGATCCAATTGGTTCGTTCTCGGTTACTTCTGCTTGGAGCACCATAAGAGCGAAGAAAGACTGTGTTCCGTGGGCTTCTCTAGTCTGGGATAGTGCCATAGCTCCTCGGTACCAGTTCCTTCTTTGGCTTACTACTAAAAATCGCTTACCCACTCAAATGTTCCTCCTCTCTTATGGTAGAATTGATTACTCGGTTTGTGCTTTTTGCAATGCCCAACCAGATTCAATTGACCACCTTTTCTTTGAATGTCACACCTCCACTACACTTGCATACTTCTGGGCTTCCAGGTGTAACCTTCCTTGGAGGAATAGAACTTGGATGGACACCATCTCTTGGGCGCTTAAGTTCTTAGCCGGAAAGGACTTTTATCACAATATTGCACGGTTCTCTTTTGCAGCTATGTGCTATGTGATTTGGAAAAAGAGGAATTGCATCATTTTTCGTGGTGAATCCTTCGCGATCTCGGATTTGAAGAATCACCTTATTAAGGTGGTCAAGGACCGAGCTCTTACATTCAGAAATATTCCCACGTCTCCAAAGAACAAGAGACTCCAGAAAGGTTGGGGTTTTGACCCTTTGGTTTTTGCTCAGTCGCCTGGTTCGTCCTAAGCGTCTAGTCTGTGCCTTGTTTCTCTTTCTAGCCTTCTCCTAGGCTCTCTGTTCTTCGACCCTTTCCCGTTTGTATTTCTGAGGGTTGCTGGGTTTGTTGTTTGGCGCTTTGCTGTGTTTGTTGGTTTGGGCTGTTTAGCTTTGGTTTCTTTGCCTGTTTGGCTTGTTACTTGGCTCCCTGACACTCTTTCTGCTGTTGCAGTTAGAGTGTAAGTTTTTGGTGCCAGTTTTTGTATATTGTTCCTGAGCTCTATATAGTTTCTTACCTTTTACCCAAAAAAAAAAAAAAAAAGGAGAGGAAAAATGTCGAAACATGTGTCTCTTTCCTCCTCGAGTTCAAGAAGTGGGAGTTCAAGAGATCCTTTATGATCCCGTGACCTCGTTTGGCATCCTGCTTTGGAACGAATTACGAATTTAAATGTACTCAGTTGCATGCTTTTGCATTAGCAAGACCGATGCGTCGGCCGAAGAGGGTTCGACCGGGGCAAAAGCACAATCAACGACCACCCTCAGGCCAACATCTTTCCCAGCGATTTCCCAGTTCCTGTTTCGGAGTCAGTCCCCTTTCAAAGGAGTCGTTTACCAGACTCGACACATGCAAAACACTTCGCTCCGCTGCATCAATAATGCGATCACGTTTATGTAAAGATTCGATCCATCCGATTCGGCGCATGGGAGATTCTCCCATACTTGACTCGAAATCATTTCATGATCCCGGACTTTGGTCAAGTGTTGTCTTGTCCTGCTTATTTCCACGGTGCTTCACTACTCTTTCCAGATCTAGAACAGCCTTGGAAAAAGAAAAAAATGGCCAACGACAAGAAGATGACCTCGGTCAAGCTCTGGACCAACTCGCCTCCACAATGGACACGCTCATGTTCGTCCTCTTCATCCTTCGCTGCCACTTTGCCTAGGGCCACATTGGACAAAAAAAAAGAAAAAAGATTCACCTCCTCTCTTCTTTTTAGAGGAAGAGAACCGTTAGTCTGCAGAATGATAAGATGGGGTGAACCACTAATCTCTATAATGATATAAGAGAGGTGAACCCCTAATTCTTGAGTGATCTAGGGGGAGTGGACCACGTTTCACGAAGTAACTCGAGTTAAGTTTGATAGATGCAGGAATACTTCAACCAGCTAATTGCATCCCGCTAACGAAATCAACTTTTGACCAGAAACCAATAAGCAAACTCAATTAATCTCCGTTGGTGAGGTGCTTGAGAATTTTAAATGTCTTGAATTCAAACATGACAGGAAAATGACACTAAAAGTGTCCTGACCTTCGTATGACCAATTGGCAGTATGTGTAGCTTATGACAACAAGAGGGGATTGAATTGAGAAAGGAAAATGGTTAGTGGTCCGAAGGAGATTGTCCTACATTACCCCGAATCAGCTACAACCATCAAATGTCCTTGATTCTGGGCAAAAACTACATACATGCTGCCGTGAGGAGTCCGACCTCTTTCGGACCATGTTTTTCGGATGCTCTATTGTTGGAAGATATGATCCTGTAATCTGTAATTGATAGAGAATCGTTTATTTTAGGATAGAAAAGATAGAAGAAAATAGGCAAATACTTGAATTCCTTTATTACTTTATCCTCTATAAATTAAATACATGTAATCTGTACAGAAGTTCAATCAATGAAACAGAGGCTCATTTCCTCTAAATTCTTCCCTACATTCTTACCCTACTCTCGTGACATGGTATCAGAGCCCACTTCGATTCTTTGATCCATTCACTCGCTTCCGCCTTGATCTCTTGATTGCCACTCGTGGAACTCCATCTGCAAAATAAAGTTGCCACAGGAATCATCACTAAACAGGGAAGAATTTAGCTATCATGGCTAACATACAGGAGCCTACCTCAACCTTCAGTAACCAACCTGCAATCCAGAATTCGCCAGAAGAGCAAGGGATCCAGGAATCATCTACTGTCATCCTTGCTACTCAACAACAATTCAGTCAGACACAGGCCACCAACGTGCCATGGCAACAGTTCCCGGCTCAGTTCAACCTGGGGCAGCCCTTCACGGGCCATCCATTCCAGTGGATACCATATCCATGGTTGCAGTCATCACAACCGGGAAGCTACCAGGGCAACATTGGGGCTAATGGAGGTTCGCCAACCGTTGAAGAGGCAAATCCTGCCATTAGACCAAAGCAGACGGGCGGATCAGCAGGGATCGGGATGGGAACAAATCCCTACCCGACCTTTTCCAATACGGGGCAACCGAATCAAGGTACCGGACCGGATGGTTCGAGAATTGGGGGAAATCCCTACCCGAACCTCGGACCCGGATTTTTTTCCCATATCAAATATTTGGTACCAGCGGTCGACCGGAGCCCAGCGACCCACTCCATACGACAAACGCCGACGGACCAGAATTAAAACTCATCAGCAGAGAATTAATCGGCGCCGACAACTACTCGAACTGGGCGCGCGCTGGTAACCAAAGATAAAGAAGGCTTTCTGGATGGAACAATTCCGATCCCACTCGACGAGAGGATGGCACGACTGTGGAGAAGATGCAATCGACTCGTCAGGACCTGGATCGGAAACTGCATTTCATCCGAAGTCGCGGCCGCTCTCCCCCCGACGGAGGATCCAAAGTAGATGTGGGAAAATATTAAAGAAATGTTTGGAAAACTTGATCAAGTGAAGATTTTCGAGAAAACACAGCAAATCTCGGTACTAAAACAGGGAAATATGAGCATAGCAACCATATATAACAAGCTCGCGGCTCTGTGGAACGAGCTTGAAGCAGCCGAGGAGAGATTCGAATGGCCGGAGCCCATTTTACAGCAATACAAAGCCATGCGAGAAAGGGAAAAGGCGATTAGGTTTCTGCTCATCCTCAATGAGGCTTACCTCTCGTTCCGATCTCAAATCCTAACGATGGAACCCATGCCGAGCCTCAATCGAATCTACCAACTTGCCATCCAAGAGGAGAATCAGCAAAGGACAGCAGATCTGAGGGTTCCCGGAGGAGACGAAGTCGCTCTGGCTGCAAGAGGGCAGATTCGATCGAAGAACAGAGGAGGAGAGTTAGGGTTCCTCGACGGAAACCCTAATTTCTCGAGGAACCCTAACAGCCCAACTTTTATAGGTCGATCTGACGGCCATTATTTGTCCCTGCCACCGAGCGAATCCAATGGCCCACGACGACACAGCTTATATGGGCCGAATGGGCCGCATGTGAATAATTCAAACGGGCTGGATGCTTCGCCCGAAATAGAAAATAATTTTGGGCCAACCTTGGCCCAAGTGCTCCAGCCCACTTCGGCTGGGAGAAATTTTATTCCTAAAGGCAAAGGTAAATTGTACTGTGAATATTGTAGACGTCCACATCATACAAAAGAAAATTGTTGGAAGCTGCATGGGAAACCTGGAGAAAAAGAAAAAGGGAAATTCTCTTCAATTTTTCAGGTATCGGGACAACCATCGGACAATGCAATCACTCATGATCAATATCAAGAGCTGATGGAAGCACTAAGGAAATTGGACACTTCTGACAGAACTGGGGGTTTCACAGGTACATCTCATTGTCTGATGAATTCAATTTCGAGGAGTGCATGGATTATTGATTCAGGTGCCAGTGATCACATTGTTTGTGATAAGAATTCACTTTCCAATATTAAAAACTTATCCTCTTCCATATCAGTGCAACTCCCAAATGGAAATTCCACACAAGTTGGAATGATTGGCACAGTAACTCTTAGTCCACTCATTGTGCTTACAAATGTATTCTATGTTCCTGATTTTCACTTCAATCTTGTGTCAGTATCCCGAGTCTGTGAAGAAAATTCCTGTCGAATCTTATTCAATTCTGATGAATGTTTGTTTCAAGCCCTTTCGACTGGGAAACTAATGGGCTTGGGTAGAGTATTCCAAGGACTATATTTCTGGATGGATGTTTCAAAGAGTCTTAATTTTCTTTCCAATAAATTCTTATGTAATTCTGCTTTCAATAAAGAGACTCTCCTTAATCATCAAAGATTTGGTCATTCTGCTTTATTCCCTTGTCCACAATGTCCCATTTGTCCATTAGCAAAGCAGACATGTCCCTCCTTTCATAACAGTACTTCTCAAGTCGATGAAATTTTTTCACTAATTCATGTCGATATTTGGGGACCTTATCATACTTTGAATCATGATGGTTCTCGTTTTTTCCTCACCATTGTGGATGACTTCTCACGAGCCACATGGACATTCTTAATGCAGTCAAAGAATCAAGTTCTCTCTCACATAAGGACCTTCCTTGCCATATCTAAAACTCAGTTTGGGAAATCCATTAAACGCATTCGCACTGATAATGGTAGAGAATTTTTTAATAGTGAATGCACGTCCTTTTTTATATTGAATGGGATTTTGCATGAGAGCTCCTGCACATGCACACCACAGTAGAATGGAGTCATTGAGCGGAAACACCACCATCTACTTGAAGTAGCACGTGCTCTCAAATTCCAGGCATCTATACCTGAGAAATTTTGGGGAAATTGTGTACTTACAGCTGCCTATCTGATTAATCGTATGCCATCACGCATTCTCAAAGGGAAGACTCCTTTCGAAATTTTGTATGGAAGGAAGCCGGATTTGAGTCATCTCAGGACTTTTGGATGTCTATGCTATGTAACTACAGTGGGGCACAAAGATAAAATGGGACCTCGTGCTCGCCAATGCATATTTATGGGATACCCAAATCTGAAACGAGGATATAGAGTATATGAGCCATCTACAAGAGAATTCCTCATCAGCAGGGATGTGTTTTTTCATGAAGATATCTTCCCTTTCCAAGACGCACATATTTCACCTGAAGATGAGAGGATGACTAATAAGCTGTTTCTATCAGAAGATGATCTCTCTCCAGGGGGATCTTACATTGTCGTTCCTCCACAAAAATTTCAAGAATCATGTGCTGCACTAGATCCCACTTCCACTGAGGATATACGGGAAACTTCACCAATTGAAGATGTTCGGGAAAACTCACCAATGACAGATAGGGATCCTCCCATGGCAGCTCCTCCAGAATCAAGTCACACTGACAAGACTTCCTTGACTCAGCATGAGGAACCTCGGCGATCTGGTCGGGTTAGTCGTCCACCAATCTGGACAAAAGATTTTGTCTGTACTTCTTCTGGGTCAAAAGGTACACATTACCCTATCTCTTCCTACGTTTCATTTGGTAGACTATCATGGGAGCATTCATGTTGCATGAATAGTATTTCTGAGGAGCACGAGCCTTCTAGTTATAATGAGGCAAAAGATGATCCTCGTTGGCAGAAGGCCATGGAATCTGAATTGCATGCTTTAGTAGACAATCATACCTGGGATATTGTATCATTGCCTGATCATCGAAAACCCATTGGATGTAAATGGGTATATAAGATAAAATACAGAGCAGATGGTTCTGTGGAAAGATACAAGGCCCGATTAGTGGCAAAAGGCTTTACATAGCGCGAGGGTTTCGACTATCATGAGACTTTTTTGCCTGTAGCAAAAGATGTCACAGTTCATGCTTTCCTGTCTATTGCTTTGCTTTTCGTGTCGGCCACTACACCGGATGGATGTCCATAATGCGTTCCGCATGGTGACTGGATGAAGAAATATACATGGAGCTTCCACCGGGATTACGGAGACGGGGGGAGTCGAAGGTATGTCGTCTCCGCAAATCCCTTTATGGATTGAAACAGGCCTCCGCAGTGGTATGCCAAGTTCACCAATGCACTTACAGCCGCTGGATTCAAACAATCCAAATATGATTATGCCTTATTCTCCTGGACGAAAGGTATGGCATCCATCTACTTGATGATATATGTTGATGACATCCTCATCATGGGAAATGATGATTCTGCTGTGAAGAATCTTAAGGAATATCTACATTTGACTTTTCATATCAAAGACTTAAGGCCACCTAAGTATTTTCTCGGAATTGAGATAGCTCGTTCAGCTCAGGGAATCTCATTAAGTCAGCGGAAATTTGTGCTGGAGATAATATCAGAAGCAGGATTATCAGGCTGTAAACCATCAGTTATTCCCATTGAGCAAAATGCCAAGTTGACTTCCATCGGGTATGATACTGGCATATCCTCTCCTTCTAATGATCCACTGTTACAAGATCCCTCAGGATATCAGAGACTTGTAAGAAAATTGATATATCTTACCATGACCAGGCCGGACATTTGTTATGCAGTTCAGACTCTCAGTCAATTTATGCATAGTCCAAAGCAATCTCATATGAATGCAACCTTGAAGATTGTAAGATATTTGAAGAACTGTCCAGGTCTGGGAATACTTCTTTCTCGAAATTGCAATATGGAAATGACAGCCTATTGCGATGCGGATTATGCAACATGCCCTATGAGCAGGAGGTCTATCACTGGTTTCTGCATCAAGTTTGGGGAATCATTACTCTCATGGAAGACAAAGAAGCAGTCTACAGTATCTTTATCTTCGGCTGAAGCCGAATACCGATCCATCGCTAAGATAGTATGTGAAATTGTGTGGTTAAGAGGTTTACTTCTGGATCTTGGAGCTCCCGTCAAAGGACCGACTTTACTCTTCTGTGATAACGATTCAGCCCTGAAGCTTGCAGCAAATCCTATATTGCATGAAAGGACGAAGCATATAGAGGTTGATTGTCATTTCACTCGAGAAAAGATCCAAGAAGGAATAATCGAGACGAGAGGAATCAGGACCTTGGAGCAACCCGCTGATATATTTACTAAGCCTCTTTGCCAAAGACAACACATATATCTTCTGAGCAAGCTAGGCGTCTTAAACATATACAAGCTACCAGCTTGAGGGGGAGTGTTGGAAGATATGATCCTGTAATCTGTAATTGATAGAGAATCGTTTATTTTAGGATAGAAAAGATAGAAGAAAATAGGCAAATACTTGAATTCCTTTATTACTTTATCCTCTGTAAATTAAATACATGTAATCTGTACAGAAGTTCAATCAATGAAACAGAGGCTTATTTCCTCTAAATTCTTCCCTACATTCTTACCCTACTCTCGTGACATCTATCACTTTCATTGGTATATCCAATTCATTTGTTTGTAGCATTAGAACAAGTACTTTTGCTTCCTGTAAACAGGGAAAACACAATTCTTATTGCTCGTCCCTGCCTCACCCCCACCGCTCTATGACATGAGATGACACCATGTGATGGATCCTCGCAATCTGTGTTGTTCAACACGAGTTGGCCTTGGATCCCACATTAGTGAGCCCGGCGACAAGCTGACTTTGGCATCAAAGTGGAGCATTTGCACCAGTCGTTCAACTCGTCATTATGTCCCGATACGATCGCCATCTGAACGTTTTCGATTGACTTGTCTGGGATTACACAGGTGCGAATTGGATCGTTGGGGAATGGAAGGCTTGGAGTGCATGCCTATTGGAGCAGTCGGCAACACCTTCTGGACACAAATCATTGAACCAAAGAAACAAAGACGTCGCTTCTTTTGCGGGGCCTCCGAATCTCAGTAGCATCGCCATGTCAATCGGAAGTTTGAAAAAGCAAGAAAAAACACAAAAAAGGCAACGACGAGAGGAGTTTCTTACGATAATCCCACCTATCGAATGAGGAAACTTTCGACCACAAATAAAAATGAGGAAAGATTATATGGCTACCAGTTAAGGACGAGTCACCTATGACGTTGCAGAATTCAATTCAAGAAATTTACGATTTCGTAACCAACGAATGGGTGACAATTGTATTGATACGACGTTTTGATCCAAAAATAGAAAGAAAAAAGCGATAAAAAATGACACAGAGAAAGTTACACTTGGAAAGAATTCCAAAAGATTGTGTTTATTTCAAATAAATAAGTGCAGATTACAATATGTTAGGAGCTTTTTGATAAGGAGATCATCTAGAAAATAATAAAATAACTGAAATTTAATAACAAAATAAAGGAAAAGATATTGATAAAAGGGAAAATTATCAAAACACAACTATCAAATATGAAATCTAATGACAAATTAAGGGAACAGACTTGAAGGGACTATTGGTAGCTACATTAATCGTCTTGGAGTTAATACATCTCGATGTATTAGTTTTGCCATTTCATTTGTTGTTCAATGTAAAGAAGCCTTAAAAATAGTGAAGATTTGTCATTTTGCCATGAATATCTGATCGTGGATTGACATGCAATCTCGATATTGGCTTTGCCAATGCTTTACTCTGTTTGAATAGCGTAGGCAAAGGATGTGCTCAAGTGAAGTGGATCATTACACCATCCGCACCGAAATCTAAGGTCTGCTTGGATTGCGATGGTTCTAATCATGATGGTTTGGCGAAAAGCAGCAAAAGGGTCCCTTCAAGTCTGTCCCAGATTTCCCCGTTTATGTTCTCGAGAACCATTGAGGATCTTGTTTGAATGGTCATACTCTTCTGGCTCTTGCACCAAGAGAAAAATCATGTCTTTGCCATGAAAAATAGCAGCTTGAGTTTCCCTTTTTTCTCCGGATGGTACTTTCAACTATCTCCATGCCACAGCTTGTCAAAGGAAACTCCATGGAGCTGGACCTGTTTCCTGATCAACAAAGACAAGAATTTTCCCTTTCTTCTCATGCTTTCATTGGGGGATTTGGAGTATTGGGGTTATGCAAAAAACCCCAAGCAGTTCGAGAAGATGCCAAAGACTTGGTCTGGATTTAACCACATCTATAAGGGTCGCTCTCCAAGCTGAACTTGGTCTGGATTTAACCACGTTTATAAGGGTCGCTCTCCAAGATTAAGTATACAGCAATGTGTAAACTAAGGATACAGAAAAAAATGAAAGAAAAGCGTGAACTGGGGTCAACGCGCACATGTTATACTGCGAGACTTCTTCTGAGTCGCTGTCTTTCTATCCAACAACTTCCCAGCTGCCGGACCAGATCCCGGGTTTTCCTTTGCACAAAATAATGATGCGAACACAAAAAGAAAAGGAAAAAGGGGCGCCGGGGGGGTGGTGGTGGAGAGTTGTTGGAGTTGTAATTCAATTCGGAAGGGGACCTGCTTCCCACATGTTCTGTTTATATACATTGTTCCAGGCTGCAGCGCACGCAGGGAACAAGGACAGTAGACAAAAGCTTTTTTGGATCTGGGTTCATCATAGACGTCGATTACATAAGCCCCACATGTAGGTCCACACAACCAACAATCGTGATTGAACTAGGTCCCCGATCTTGATTATCGATCTTGTCTCAACCCCCAAAGTGCAAGCTCGATGCATTTTTTAATTTTGTTGATTATGGATCTCGGTTCAATCCCCAAATCTGGATTATGGATCTCAGTTACTACACTCCTGATGCCTGTTTCACCGTATAGGTAATGGATCTCGATTTAATCCCCAAATCTTGATTATGAATCTCGGTTCAGTCCCCGATCTTGATTATGGATCTTGGCTCAACCCCCAAATTGCAAGCTCGATGCATATTTTCATTCTATTGATTATGGATCTCGGTTCAATCCCTAAATCCTAATTATGGATCTCAGTTTAATCCTCAAATTGCATTCTTGATGCCTGTTTCATCCTATAGGTAATGGATCTTGATTCAATCCCCAAATCCTAATTATGGATCTCGGTTCAATCCCCAAACTGCAAGCTTGATGCCTTTTTCTGTTCTATTGTCGGTCCAATCCCCCAATCCTGATCATGGATCATAGTTCAATTCCCAAATATCAAGCTCGAAGCTTTTTTCATTCTACAGATTATGGATCGTTGTTCAATCTTCGAATTTTAATTATGGATTTCGGTTCAATCGCCAAACTGCAAGCTTGATGCCGTTTTCATTTTGTAGATTTTGATAAAGTTTAAAGTCAATTCTTAAAGAGAATCATTTTAAGTAGTGACTTAGCACTCTATTCGTATGTTAGTTGGACGTTACTCATGATAAATTAGGGTAAACATGAAGACAACCAAAGAAGAGCCGAACATTGATTAGAGTAAGATATATTAGCAACCCGTGTTATTTCGATTTGGTGGCTAAAGGGTTGTGAACCTAGTGCAAAAATTAGGAGTATGATTGAGCCAAGTCGAGTCGAGTCCAATCGATATAGTGTCAAGCTCGAGTTTGACTTATTGCGATATTCAAGACTCAAATTTTGAGCTCAAGCTTGATCAAGTACTAAAATTTCCACTCTAGCTTAGCTTGACTAAAAAAATTGAAATACATGAGCTTGACTCGATTCAATTCGAATACAACCAATTCACAAAAGAACTTGAGCTTGAGCTTTGTCATAAATACGCTTGAACAGTGTTATTATACTATGTTGTTTTGTAGATATTAATGTCTATGTTTAGCTAATAAACATTTATTTATAAAATTAATGGAGGCTCGATTAGGCTGGCGAGCTCGTAGAGCTGACACTTGGCGATCATAGCTTGACGGTATCACCACCCTTAATAATCAGCTCGACTTCTTGACCTAAAAATTTTACAATTTTGTATGGAAAAAAAATGGGCTTTACTAATTTAAAATTCGAGTCTCTGTACCAAATCGCCCCTCATATTATTTAACACCCCTTTATCGTTATCCTCAAAGCATGGTCATTTTGGCCCAATTATTAGCCGAAGCACTTGATATTCTAATTATTGAATGAGCAACGAGCTATTTCTACTCAAAGAAAATGAGGACTATCTCAATAAATTGGACGCTCTCCACATGTAAAATCAATTGCTTAAGCTTTGATAAGTATCGATGAATAGAGACTACAAGGCATTAATTGAAGTTTCCTCATTTGATGATAGTGTACATATTTTCATTTTTGATTCTGTGGTCAATCGGTCAATCTATCCATATCTACGATCTTCCCTACCCTTCTTGTGTATCTATCTATCGACATATCTATTTATTAAGTATTATCCTAACGTGACCTAGGGCATTTTTATAGAACTATTCTTCTGTTAGGTCTAACTTCCACTTATAGGTTAAAAAATTCACTCAATGGTTAGTTGGATGTCAAAGTTTAAATATTTGGATCTTACGATAGTTAACGGTTAAAATTTGTGGGATCAAATTTTAGAACATATAAAATTTAAAACGATTTAAAAAAGCAATTGCTTGCACCAAGGGCTTAATACATTATTTGATGATACGGATTTTGTTGGTGAACGATTCCGGGTACTTTTCCATCGTATTTAATAAGAAATTTTTTTGATTTTCGACGCACAATTACACATGGCACGACAGGTGAGACATTGGAAGTGACTGCCTTCCTTTGTTTGGATGTCTTTGACAAATGCTCCGAAGGCACTCTTTACCGAAGTGGCAGTTTACAAAAAAAGATGAAGGACCAACATCGCCCAAATTTCAGAAATTATTAGGAAGTTGCGTGTGAGATTTATTGTACGAGAGTTTCTAATATTTTGGATTGTAAGAGACACCCGTCATGAAATCTACATTAAATAAAAGGTAAAACGCAACAATTTATCCCGACATACCAAAAATCTTCATTACGAAGCCACAATTTATTTTTGTGACATCGAACTTATTTTTTTGACCCAAAAAAACTACTTTTTGCTTTTTTACTTGCATTTATAGCAAGGACAATGAGAGGTAACATGTCCTCCGGAAGGAGTCTTGTTGACTTTTTGACCGGAGGGGGATTGATTGCGAGGCTTCCGACCGGTGGAGGTTGAGTCATAATTGGCTGCTACCGCTGCTGCGCTGGAGCAGGACCACTCCCGCCAGAGCAGCAGAAAAGAAAAAGAAAAGAAAAGAAAAGAAAAAAAGATGAAAGAAGGGAGGAAAATGGAGGTTGAAGCTTGCAAGGAAGGGTGAGAAAACCTACAATCTCCTTTCATAAGAGAGACACGTTCGAATCCTCAAAGTCTCTTCTTGATTTCCAAGAAGCCATCGTTCTAGTCCGTGGCGTGGGGGTCCGGCCATGCCGTGGTGTAAGACGATTCCGGGGCTTTACTTTCGCTAGGGTTATGGAGAGGCGACGGTGATGGGTTGTAGTAGTTATAACTCGAATTGAAAGGTGTGAATGTCGAGCACTTATGTGAGGCGAAGTTGTCCAAAAGTATTTTCAATTCATTGCATTTTTGTTAATTTAATCATAAACTTTTCAATTTTACTAATTCGGTCATAAGTTTTTTCACTTTTTATCTTGAGTCAATTTCGTGATTTTAGTCGGAATTCGCCGACGTCAACGATTTTTAATAATATTTTAATTTTTTCTTGATTTTTTTCTTTTATCTTTCTTGTTTTATTTGCTGGTGGCCAGCCCATGACTAGGTCGACTGAGAGTGACCTTTGCCTAGGTCAGGTGAAGCTGGCCATTGATAAAAAGAAGAAGAAAGAAAAAAAAGAAAAAGAAGAAAATAATAAAAAATTCAAAAGAATATTAATATATTATAAAAAATTATCCGCCTAAAACTAATCGTGTAAACTTAATTGACAAAATATAAAAGTAATTAGGATTGCATCGGTAAAAATATAATAATTTTAGTTGTTCTTAAATAATTTTCTCCTTATGTGATGCTAATGTAGGAGATCACCGACATTGATGGATCGCTTCCCATCTTTTTCTTTCACTGATGAATCTCTAGAGAGAGAGAGAGAGAGAGAGAGAGATGGCAGATCTGTCCCTGATCTGAATAAGGTCATGTCAGTTGCTTGTGGGATTCCCATTGTATCTGCATCTTGTCTTCAATGATATGTTCTTTGACCGTGATGGTGTGTGCCCTAGAGTCAAAGCTTAGATTTTCCACAATTTAATGTGGGATATGCATATGTGGTGGGTGCCCTTGAATAAGTTTTGGAGCCACCTAAGATTTTTGGGTGGAGAAATTTGGAGTATTGCAAATGGCAAATGTGAAAAATTTCAAAAATCACTTGAGGCGGATAACTGCTGTTTTCGAAGATGATTTTTGTCCTCCCGTGAAGTACGAAAGTTAGGTCGCTGCTATAATTCGGAATTTAATTCACCCTTTTAAATAGTGTACACTTCTCTATTTCGATAGAGAGTGAGAACAACAAGAAATTTGAAAAAAATATGGAGCAAAAATAGAAAGAGTCTTTTGTGGGTGTAGATTTGATCGTAAAAGAAAGAACAAAGTTGTCTATATCTATAAAAAAATGAAATAGCACGCGAATGAATAGCGTGTATTTCGACTAAGAATGAATACTAAAATAGCACGCTAAACGGCTAATAGAGAGTGAACTACAACTAGTAAAATGTTAATCAGAACATGATTTAAACTTTTGAAACAGTTGGTTGTGATTCTAAAAAACTTTATAGTTAATGACGATTGATTAATACATGTCTTCTGAAATCTAAGGTAATAACAAATTGGCCTCTCTTTCTTTTGTTAATGTAAGCGGATTAAATACATAAGGATCATGACATTATACATGCTAACGGAATATGCGACGGACTTGAGATTAGTGGATCAACAATTGTTTAACATACGCAGTCCGTCGTGGACTCACATATTGAATTACGATAATGCATTCGGTGTCGTGCAAGATGTCCCCCGTCTTCGATCCAAAGGTGAGAAAACTGGCTGCCCAGTTTGTCACGTGCTCGCGAGTTTTGATCGGTGGCTCTCTTTGGCAAGAACACGGTGGCCGGCGGCCGGCGGCCGGTTGGAAAGGGCATTAGACGTCCGTCTCTTTAATAAGCAAATGGGAGGATGCTCGTGGGCCTTTCGGATCACGCATTACAAGCTTTGCTCTCTGGTGCTTTGGGCCGTGGGCTTAAAAGGGTAGGGTGTGGGCTCTAGGAGTTTCAGAGTAATTTCATCTATTAGAGCACGCTCCTTTCATTTTGTAAAAAAAATCAACGATTTTGAGAATACTTTTCCCAAAAATAATCGCTTGTATTATTTACGAAAATGGTTAATATCCTGAAAAACTTTAAATTGGTACACCTGTGATGAATTTACCCCAAACTATTTTTTGACCATGAAAAACCCCGAACTGGTACACTTGTGACAAATCTACCCTAACTAACTATAAAAAATCTTAAACTGGTACGTTTATGACAAATTTACCCAAAACTAATTTATTCAACCGCCAAAAACCCCAAATTGATATATTTGTGATAAATATACATTCGGTTAAATTGAATTAATAGTACAAAAAAATAAAAAAATAAATTGTGACAAACGGAGAGTAAAATCCCAAATTAATATACTAGTCAACCATCACGTGTCATTTAACTTAATAATTTGACGATAAAATTTAATAGAAATTAACAGAGGGTAAATTTGTCACAAGTGTACCAGTTTGGGATAAATTTATCAAAGATGTATCAGTTTGGGGGTTTTGGTGGTTAAAAAATTAGTTTAGGGTAAATTTGTCATAAGTGTACCAGTTTGGGGTTTTTCAGGGTATTAATCCTTACGAAAATGAATGGATGAAAATTTTTTTTTGATCATTCATAAAAACTTATAAATATTAATGGTTGTTAGTAACGAAAATATTTTAAACGGTAAAAGCAATCATTTTTAGGAAAATGTTTTTTGAATAATTTTTTTCCTACAAAATAAATGAAATAGATATGAATCTTTATTTTTTTTTTTTTATTTTCAAGCAAAAATATTAATTATAATCATAATAAATTAAGGCCATGAAAGCCCTGCATCACGTGGGTGTTTTGGTGAGACCAAGAAGTTGGGTGGGTTTCTCCAACAACCACGTTGTCTCTCCTCTTGTTTTCCCTTTTGTCTTCTTTGGCTAATCACAACTTTCAAATAATCAAAAGGAAAAAAATTCGTTTACTATGATCTGCAATTATAAAGAACCCTAAAGAGCTCGCAAAGAGTACTTGATAAAACCTCACGCGGTATGCACGACGATAGCCAGAAAAACTATAGGTTCTATGGATACTCCCGACTAATTTGATGTCTCCCATTTTCGACCATAATTTATAGTTGAGCTCGAATATGAAAATTAAAATCCAATCAGAGTAATTAAGAGAGGAAGCTAAATTTGCCGCTCCATGGTCGGTTCTTGAGCTATATTGCCTGGTTTGACGTAAATGAACCAGAAAATATGATCACTTGAAAAGATTACATATTAAGTACTGAGATGATCGATTTGTCTTGTTCACGGAAACTCACAAAAAATATTTTTTCAATAATTAATTTTCGCAAAGTAAATGAAGCTATACTTGGCACATAATTTCTCGGAGGGATTGCATCGACTCGACTTAGCCATGTGGCTTATACTTTCGCATACTCATTCTGAATCCTAATCCTTTCTTTATGTTAGAAGGATTAACATGAAGAATCCATAGATTATCCAGAATTCCTAAAAACAATCAGAAACTTGCGGCTTAATGAATGGATGAAGTCAAAACATTCAAATTTGAATTTATTAGTTTTGCGATTCGCCCAAGAGACGTCACGTAACTCTGCACAATAACAAAGGACAAATCAGTGGAATTATAGGTCCCCTTTTCTGGAGAGACATCATCAATATTTTCTTGGTCAAACTTGTCGCATTTGCCCTAGAGTTGGAGTCAAGAGATGTCCGCACGCAATTCAAAATTTGCGACTTGGGATAACTTTATAGACGGTCTTTACTTCAGTCCAGAGAACTTTTTTTTTTTTTTTTTTTTTTAAATGGTAAATAAAGATTAGGGGGCTTGAGCTTAAAACCAGAAGTGAGCATGGGATCCGATTCAACCTGGAAACTGGACTGAGGGTGCGTTTGGTTCAAAGCATTTGCAAGGGGCTTTGAGTCCAATGCAAATGCTGAAATCCCAAAGCTGCTTGGAGGAAATGCAAAGACTGTTTGGTAAATTTTACTTTGAAAAGCAACTTTGAAAGAAATGTTGTTTGGTAGAAAACACATTTGCAAAGCCCCTTTGATGATTAATTTAAATATTTTAATTTTAATTTGTTTAAAATTTAAAAAATAATGTTTGTGACTTTTTTTAATTTATATTTGACAACAATGCTAAGAATGTTGTGTAAATAATTTTACTAAAATTAAAATTTCTTATTTTACTATCACCTTACCTTGAAAGTTATATACATGCATAACCGAAAGAGCTAGCACTTAGCCGGGCTCCCAAATTGGACAGTGGTTACCACCAAATAAACCATTAAACCAACCAAAATTGACTAACAAATATTTCACAAGCTATTACTACATAAATTGAAAAGAATTATCACACATCATGTACAACAAATTCACGGTTCCTCTTCCCACCAGTTGAAAAAAAAAAAAAGAAAAAGAAAGAAAGTGGCCAAAAAAAGAACCTAGTAATACATTTTGTGCGGAAATACACTGTCGCTTCAAAAAATCTTCAATATAGCTTTGATTGGGAAGAGAACATGAACAAAATCAGGCACGGCTGATGCACGGCATTTGAAAAGGGCTTCAACCTCTTTGGAGACCGCCACAGAACAAACGCAGATCCCCAATCTTGCCACTTCATTCCTATCACGAGAAACTTGGAAAAAGCTCCATGGAAGCTCTGGTTAATCTCAACATCAGAGAAATCAAATTTCTCAAGAGGATATCAGTCCGTATGGATATGACAGCCACGGGTGCTTCAAAGCGTCAGCAGCAGTGGGGCGTTTCTTTGGATTTACCTCAAGTAGATGGGCAACAAAGTCAATAAATCCTTGGTCACCCATAGGCAATCGGTGCCTCAAAGATGTCTTCTTTGGTATCAGATATTCCAGTCTGTTGGTATCCTGAGAATCAAAGAGCAGCATGCATCGAATTTATCTTAGATGATACCTATGCTTACAAGATTACGACACAGACATGAATCGATGTGCTTGCCACCACAAGCACCATCCTATTTTCAACAAGCACAAAACAGGAAATCCCAGAATGGAGAACTGACATTCCTACAAACCTTGTCACACCAGATAAACGTCACAAGACACAAACCAATTACAGCTTTACAAGCAAGAAACCAGACCAACAATGGAAGGAAAATGCTGTGATGAAGCTCTTTCAAGAGAAAATGGACTGTGACTGAAGACAGCAAGAAATAGTAATTGAGTGACGAGGGAAAATGTATCTGGAATCCTAGAAATAAGTAACCTTGTGAGCAGCAAAGCAATGTACACAGATGCTACCCCAGAAAAATTGAAGCACAAATCTATTGTTTCATCCATGCAAGATGTAACCGCCCTCATAAAAAGAGGGGTAATTGGCAAACACCACAGGTAGATATTGACGATGAGCTAATAACACTGCTGCCAAATACAAATGCCATGTATAGTTTCCTTCCACTCTCCATGGTAAATGATGAATGACCAAGAGAACCTTATGTAGGATGCTAGAAGCATTGAGCCTTCAACATAACAAAATTTGTTACCTGATTCCGCTCATACAGCATATGATTTTTCGTAAAGTATTTGTACGTGTCTCTGCCTTTTGCTCGCATGTCTTGATTGATGGGGCCAATAATCCCAATGACACGTGCAAGTAGTGTTGCAGGTGAATCATTTTGGAAGAGAACCTAATCAAAATGCCATATTAATTCAATCAATCTGCACCAGAGTCATATAATAATTATGCATACACCTATACCAGTGATAATTCACAATAAATTATAAGAAAGAATTGCATTGAAATCAACCAGAAAGACACGTTCTAATTAGTGTCACAAGCCAAAAGACTCAGACAATTACGAAGTTTAAAATTTACAATTTCAATCCCACACCATCATCGAAAAATACAAAAAGAGAAATGCAACATCAAAAATGTTTCCAAGCTACCAATAAGTTTTTTTCCATAGAAATAACCACCAAAGGGCAAGTTTCAATGAGAGATATAACAATTCCAGCAATCCCACCAGTCAATGCACACAAAAAAAGAACAAAATCACAAATAACATAGAGCTATCAATTACCATGCAAACCATAAAATTATGCAGCAATATTAAGAACCCATATTTTATAGAGAAGCCACTAGAGAGAGTTAATGAGGAAGCACTAAACTGATTTAACTGAGTTGACATCACACCAGAAGACATTCTTCAATGCACTTTCATAAAAAGAAACTGTTTGATCACACGCCATGGCAATTTAGTGTCAAGTAGGCTAGAAACGTCTAAAGCTCTCAGCAAACATTAAGTATTGCCCTAAAAAAATGCTGGTTTTCTTCTAGGCTCTCAAGTCACCACCGAAAACAGTCCATCGCTACATTCCCCAATAGACATCTATTTTTTTCTCTAGAATTTGCCAGTTTTATAGATGGTTAATCGAAATGCTGTGGAAGGATCAATTTCCCAAACTGCACCTTCTTTATATAAATCTCGCAGTCTTGCACACTGCTAGCAAATCACACATAGTGAGACCTTTTACTGACACCTGTCTCCTTGAGTAGTCAATGAAGCAACACAGCAAATCAGTAGTCTCGAAACAGATTTGGTAAATTCCCAAACCAGAACAAATCCAAATCAAGCGTTCAAATGGCTAAAAAGTCTTCGACGACGGCCAGAATCACGACCGACCAAAAACTCCGCCTCCGACTCGAAACAAAAAAGAACGATTCCTATCTCGAAGCGCGACGCCGAGCGAAAACCAACTCGACGGAAACTAGGCATCATCATCCGCCGAATTGAATTCGCCGCCGAGCAACGAACGCGCCTATCACACACACCCGCGCGCAGACATGCACGCGCGGAGGCCGTCCCAAACATTTCGGAGCAACCAAAGGTAGGGAGAGGGACTCTCGCCGTAGCAAAGAAAGCGTACCGAGCCGACGGCCGGCAATGCGGAGATACCAAGCGGCGGGAGGACGAGCGGGGGAAGAGGAGGGAGCTCCGGCGGAGATACGCAGGGAACCGATCGCGCGCGCCTACGACGCGGAAGGAGAGAAGGGGAGGAGAGAGCGACGGAAGGGGAGAAGAGAGGAGAGAGCAAAGCGACGAGATGAGAGAGTGAAGCGACGGGAAGGGGAGGAGAGAGGAGTGCGGCTAGGGTTTTTTGTGTTTTCAAAATGGACAAAAGTGGGTTTTCAAGAAATTTTTGAGGGCAAAGTTGACAATTCAATTTTTTCATTAATTCCAGCCTTCAGCCTTCCGAAAATGCTGAAAGCTGAAGGCTGGTCTCCACCAGCCTTCAGCTTTCAGCATTCCAAATGGGCAACTTTCAAGTGAAAGCTCCTTCAAGGGTGATTGCCAAACACCCCAAAATGGACTGAAGGGGCTTTGAGGGCTGGATGGGCTTTCTAAATGCCCATCCAAACGCACCTTGAACCGGTTTAAATAGACTAGTTCGGGGGAGAACCGGTTGGGTTCAATCCACGAACTTAGAAATGGCCTTCGGGGCTGGAATTTCCAAGGTCGGAATTGACGACTCTATTTCATAATCGATTGGGTTGAACCAGTTCTACAGCTGGTTTGGAAGATTAAGACTAAATCGAGCACCCCTTAAAGATTTTCATGCAATATACATCGTGAATGTTTGCAATTATACAAGATGTAAACGAGAATGTCACATGAAGATGTGCCCACATGCTTATAGATAGATTGGATGTGAAGATTGATTAAATTGGAAACTTTGCCGGTGGCCAGCCCATGACTAGGTCGACCGAGGATGACCTTTGCCCACGTCGGTGAAGCCGGCCATCGATAAAAAGAAGAAAAAAGAAAAATTAATAAAAATTAGAAAGAATATTAAAATATTTAAAAATTTATCCACTTAAAATCAATCGTGTAAACTTAATTGCCAACATATAAAAGTAATTAAGATTGCATTGGTAAAAATATAATAATTTTAGTTATTCTTAAGTAATTTTCTCCTTATGTGATGCTAATGTAGGAGGTCACCGATGTTGATGGATGGCTTCCCATTCTTTTTCTTTCACTGATGAATCTAGAGAGAGAGAGAGAGAGAGAGATGGCAGATCTGTCCCTGATCTGAATAAGGTCATGTCAGTTGCTTGTGGGTTTCCCATTGTATCTGCATCTTGTCTTCAATGATATGTTCTTTGACCGTGATGGTGTGTGCCCTAGAGTCAAAGCTTAGATTTCCCACAATTTAATGTTGGGATATGGATATGTGGTGGGTGCCCTTGAATAAGTTTTGGAGCCACCTAAGATTTTTGGGTGGTGAAATTTGGAATATTGCAAATGGCAAATGTGAAAAATTTCGAAAATCGCTCGACACGTGTATCTGCTGTTTTTGAAGATGATTTTTATTGCCCGTGAAGTACGAAAGTTAGGTCGCTGCTATAATTTGGAATTCAATTGACCCTTTTAAATACTGTGTGCTTCACTATTTCGATAGAGAGTGAGAGCAACAAGAAGTAAAAAAAAAAAAAAAATAGAGCAAAAATAGAAAAGAGTCTTTTGTGGGTGTAGATTTGATCGTAAAAGAAAGAATGAAGTTGTCGATATTTATAAAAAATGAAATAGCACGCAAATGAATAGCATGTATTTCGACTAAGAATGAATACTTAAATAGCTAAATGGCCACTAGAAAGTGAACAATGGCTAGTAAAAGGTCAACTATCAGAACATGATTTAAATTTTTGAAATAGTTGGTTGTGATTTTAAAAAACTTTATAATTAATGATGATAGGTTAATACATGCCTTTTGAAATCTAAGGTAATAACAAATTGGCCTCTCTTTCTTCTGCTAATGAAAGCGGATTAAATACATAAGGATCATAACATTATACACTTCAACGAAATATGCGACAGACTTGAGATCGGTGGATCAACAATTCTTTAACGTACGCAGCCTGTTGCGAACTCATATCTTGAATTACGACAACACCTTTGGTGTCGTGCAAGATGTCCCTTGTCTTCGATCAAGAGGTGAGAAAACCGGCTGCCCGGTTCGTCACATGCTCGCGAGTTTTGATCAGTGCTCTCTCTGGCAAGAACACGGCAGCCGGCGGCCGGCGGCCGGTTGGAAAGGGGATTAGACGTCCGTCTCTTTAATAAGCAAATGGGAGGATGCTCGTGGGCCTCTCGGATCACGCATTACAAGCTTTACTCTCTGGTGCTTTGGGCTGTGGGCTTGAAAATGTAGGGTTTGGGCTTTAGGAGTTTCAGAGTAATTTCATCTATTAGTACATGCTCCTTTCATTTTGTAAAAAGAATCAATGATTTTGAGAATACTTTTCCCAAGAATGAATACTTGTATTACTTATGAAATGAATGGATGAAAAAAAAAAAATTTATCGTTCATAAAAATTTATAAATATTAATTGTTGTTAGTAACGAAAATATATTAAATGGTAAAAGCAATCATTTTTAGGAAAATATTTTTTGAATAATTTTTTTCCTGCAAAATAAATGAAATAGATATGAAACTTTTTATTTTTTTATTTTTTTATTTTCAAGAAAAAATATTAATTATAATCATAATAAATTAGGGCCATGAAAGCCCTGCATCACGTGGGTGTTTTGGTGAGACCAAGAAGTTGGGTGGGTTTCTCCAACAACCACGTTGTCTCTCTTCTCTTGTTTTCCCTTTTGTCTTCTTTAGCTAATCACAACTTTCAAATAATCAAAAGGAAAAAAATTCGTTTGCTATGATCTGCAATTATAAAGAACCCTAAAGAGCTCGCAAAGAGTACTTGATAAAACCTCACGCGTTATGCACGTTGATGGTCAAAAAAACTATAGGCTCTATGGATACTCCCGACTAATTTGATGTCTCCCATTTTCAACCATAATTTATAGTTGAACTCGAATATGAAAACTAAAATCCAATCAAAGTAATTAGGAGAGGAAGCTAAATTTGCCACTTCATGGTCAGTCCTCGGGCTATATTGCCTAGTTTGACGTACCGAGAAACATGATCACTCAAAAAGATTACATATCAAGTATTGAGATGATCGATTTGTCTTGTTTATGAGAATTCACAAAAAACGTGTTCTCGATAATTAATTTTCGCAAAGTAAATGAAGCTATACTTGGCAGATAGTTTCTCAAAAAGATTGCATCGACTCGACTTAGCCATGTGGCTTATACTTCCGCATACTCATTCTGAATCCTATTCCTTTATTTATGTTAGAAGGATTAACATGAAGAATCCATAGATTATCCAGAATTCCTAAAAATAATCAGAAACTTGCGGCTTAATGAATGGATGAAGTCAAAACATTCAAATTTGAATTTGTTAGTTGCGATTCGCTCAAGAGACGTCACGGAACTCTGCACAATAACAAAGGACAAATCAGTGGAATTATAGGTCCTTTTTTTGGACAGACATCATAAATATTTTCTTGGTCAAACTTGTCGCATTTGCCCTAGAGTTGGAGTCAAGAGATGTCCGCACGCAATTCAAAATTTGCGACTTGGGATAACTTTATAGACGGTCTTTACTTCAGTCCAGAGAACATTTTTGTTTTTTGGAAAAAAATGGAGTATAAAGAGAAGGGGGCTTGAGCTTAAAACTAGAAGTGAGCATGAGATCAGATTCAATCTGGAAAGTGGACTGAACCGGTTTAAATAGACTGGTTTCTAGGGAGAACCGGTTGGGTTCACTCCGCGAACTTAGAATAGGAAAAGTGCTAAAAAAGTTCTAAACCTTTCGTCTTTGTGTCGATTTAGTCCTAAACCTTTTTTTGGTGCCGATTTAGTCCTAAACCTTTTTACGTTGTGTCAATTCAATCATTTTCAGCCAATTTTAGCCGGATTTTACTAACTGGACGCCGGCCAGCTAACGTGGCTTGATTGGCGCTGACGTGGACAACTTTTAATAATATTTTAATATTTTTTAATTTTTCTTTTTAATTTTTAATTTTTGTCTTTTTCCTCTAGCTAGTTTCTGAGGTCTGGCAACCGGCCAGAAGTGACAGTTGGCGAGGGCGAGGCCGACCTCGCCGGCCACCTTGCGGGCGAGGGTCGAGCCTTGCGCTGGGCGACGATGCTCGCCCTCGCCGGATATGGCGAGGCAAGCCTCACCCATGGTCGGTGAGGCTCGACCTCGCCAGATTTGGCCATGGGCGAGGCTCGCCTTGCCCGATCGCCAAATCCGGTGAGGGCGAGCCTCGCCGCCCAATGCGAGGCTCGACCCTCGCCGACCACCTCACGGCAAGGGGGTGGCCGGCGAGGCTCGACCTCGCCAGATCCGGCGAGGACGAGCCTCGCCCATGGATGGCGAGGGCGAGGCTTGACCTCGCCCGCAAGGTGGCCAAGTGAGGTAGGCCTCGCCCTCGTTGGTCGCCGAGACCTAGACGGCCGGCTGGAGGAAAAAAATAAAAATTTAAAAATTTAAAAATAAAAAGAAAAAATTAAAAATTTTAATTTTTTTTTAAAAATCAAAAATATTAAAATTTGTCTATGTCGGTGTCGATCAGGCCACGTCAGTCGACCGGCGTCTAGTCAACAAAATCCAGCCAAAATTAGCTGGAAAGGACTGAATTGGCACAACGTAAAAATGTTTAGGATTGAATCGGCACCAAAAAAAAGTTTAGGATTAAAACGGCACAAAAGCAAAAAGTTTAGGACTTTTTTGGCACTTTTCCCACTTAGAATTGGCCTTCAGGGCTGGAATTTCCAAGGTCGGAATGGACGGTTCTGTTTCATAATTGATTGGATCATTGGGTTGAACCAGTTCTACACTTGGTTTGGAAGACTATTAACTAAATTGAGCACTCCTTAAAGAGTTTGATACAACGTTTACTGTGAATGTTTGCAATCATACAAGATGTAAACGAGAATGTCACACGAAGATGTGCCCGCATGCTTATACATAGATTGGATGTGAAGATTGATTAAATTGGAAACTTGAGGAGCTCTAATAAGTCATTTATTTGTTGTAGCAAATTTTTTAAGAAACTTAAGAATTCATTTACTATTATAGATAATGAAGTGCGTATTGAGCACAAATTGAGAAAATTATTTAAAATTCTTAAACCTATTACACTTTTATTAATTTAGCTTTAAATCTTTCAATTTTACCAATTGAATCCTAAATATTTTTACATTTTGTTAATTGAGTCTATATGGTCATTTTTAACTAGAAATTGCTATGGATGCTAATCGTCATATGAAGCATGGCCAATGTTTGCACATATAATTTTTAATAATATTTTAAAACTTTTTCTATTTTTCTATTTTTCATTCTTTTCTTTTTTGTTTTTTGGATAGAGGCGGCCCTCGCTAGGGGTTGATGAGGACTATCTTCAATTTGGCTAGTGATGGTGTCGCGGCACGTAATCTAGAAAACAAAACAAAAGTAAAGAAAATGAAAAAATTATTAAAAAATATCTGTATTAACGTTGATCGTGTCACGTAGACCGCCTATGTCCACATTAGTAATTTCCAGCTAAAATTGATTGGATCGACTCAATTAACAAATTGTTAAAATGTTTATCACTTAATTGACCAAATTGAAAGGTTTATGATTAAATTGGCAAAAGTGTAATAGATTTATGATTTTTTAAAAAATTTTCCCACGCAAACTCATGTGATTTTTTTGTCCAAAAAAATCATGTGATTTTTTTATTTTTTCCATTCGAGGAAACTTTTATTCTTTCCTATTATAGTTTCCCTGAGTTTTATATTTATTGTATATTTTTGTCAATCACTTCAGAAAACAGCGTATTAATTTTTAGTCCTAGTCACTTTCTAATTGATAGATTATCTTTCCATATGTTTAAATCTGCTCGCCGAAAAACATCAATGCATTAGATGTCTTTTTTAAATACTTGTTAATCTGTATTTTGTCATGTCAACTTTTATATTTAGGGTTTTTTTTAAATTTAGCATGCTCATGACATTAGCTTATGTTTGTTTGTCTAAATTAACCATCTATTAACTACTGTGATTCGCTCCAGTGGTCACCCTTCCAATATGAAAAAAGGGGGTGAAGGGTTTAAATCTTTACCTTCTCAGGAGGATGGGGTGAGTACGAGTAAGTTTCAGGAGTGGGAAAAAAAAAATCAACCATCATTGTTGCTTTTTTTTTTTTTTTTTTTGGTGAATATTGTTGCTTTTAATTGTACCCTTGACCTTTTACGGACCCAAAAAAAAAAAAAAAAATGTGTTGCTCACCTTTCATGCTATTAATTTCGTCAGTAAATTCGATCCATCATGTTTTTACTAATAAATATTCCTTCGTAGATTTTATGAGACGATGAATAATATTCACGTTTAGTTTTGAAAATAAAAGATTATCTCTTAGAAGATAAGCACGTTATTAATAATTAGTTTGCAAATGCATGGTTTCGACACATAGGTATTGATTAATTTTTTAAGTTTAGAATCGACATTATTTCCTACATTCTGATGACTGAGTTTAAATATTTAAATAAATTGTTGAACTGTACGATTTTTAATATTATTTCTATGTAAAGAGATGGTTGTGAAATTTTTAGTCTTATTACTAACCATCGTTCTGTGATAAATTTATGAAAGGTTAGTAAAAGTGAGGTTATTTTATCACTAAAATATATACATTGATTTGCAATGAAATGTATTAAAAAATGTCATGAAGATTTAGTAAAATATTTCTGACGAAGTTAATGTTGTTGATGATACTAACCTAAAAAACCTAGCCAAGTAGTTCCAATTCAATCGACATTACAAGATGTAAATTCTCAAAGGAAATTTAGAATCACCTTTGATATTGAAATCTGATAATTTAGAAAGTCAGGAATGCATACATTGTTAAAAATTTTAAATCCACGTGTCATAAATATTATTTTCAGTTATAGTTTTCATGATGCTGCAACATGAAATAGTTCATAATTATGTTAATGATGTTGCATGAATGCTAATATTTGTTTTCTTGACAATATATACTACTCAGTTCTCTCATAAACATATTAACGGAAACATATCATTATTAACGTATATTCTTATATAAGTACCACGTTGTACTTAAATCTGTAATTTTGTCGGAAAAGTTATTCTTGGATAAACCTTCTACAGAAGTTTGTGATTATTAAGTTTTAATAAATGGTGATAACTTTAAGAATTATAAATCATAAAAACTCTCTCTCTAAAACAAAACTTGTACGAATTTTTTTATATCATCATTCTTCCTATTGCAAGTCATCCAATTTTGTGGTCTTTATTCTTGAGCATCTACACTATTTTCTTTCTGTGGAACAAAGGATCTTTTTCTCTTGATAGACAAAATCACAGTAATAATAAATTAGTAAAACAAGATGTAAACTGCATTGTTTCATGATGCATGTCTAAATTCATAATTAGTACAAATTTAGATATTATTTTTTTGGGAAAAAAAAAATGAGAGAGTGGGTCAATTTGTAAACACGAAATTTACGCAAAGAAAATTAAGCACCCCTTCCATTTGACTTAATCAAGTAAACATTTAATTACTTGGTTAATGAAATTTCATTTGGGAAAAGATATAAAATATTTCATATGGATACATTGCATCATTTAGAAGGAGATTACTACTACCGACCAACCATATCAAATAGTATCAGTAAGTCGTTATATATATATATATATATATATATATATATATATATTTTTTTTTTTTTGTGACCTAGGGAACCCCGTACGGCCGGATGCTTAGGGAGTAAACCACCGGGGGCGACACGTGCCACTGTAAGTCACCCCGCGACACGCCGGGGTTCGAACCCCTCCCCTTCGTGAGGGGGAGGAGGCCAAAGCTAACCGCGCCACCTGGGATGGGTGGTTCGTTATCTATATTCTAATTTAGATATTCATCAAATCAATATCAAAGAGAATCATCTCCCAATATTCTCTGCAATTATATATTCCAAAGAATTCCAAAGAATATTGCTTCATTCCAACATAGAATACAAGAGGAGGAATATATTTTTGTAAAATCCTAATCAATCTACATCAAGAGTACGACATTGGTGGGAGATTACTCTATCTTTCGAAATACGATTTTCTTTTCTGATGGTCCACATCATACATACGGATGCTCAATTCCAAAGAGAGAATATAGCAAAGATACTCAGAAGAAATTCGAAAAGGCATCAAAAGAATAATGAAATTCTGTCCAAATTATCGGATTTCAATCGGATCAAGCTCCAGAACTCCGGAGATTTTGAGAATTCGAGTTTTCCCATCGCTTGATTTCGAGATCAACTACAACAGCACTCGAGTTAATGTTTCTGCGAACGAAGGAATCGAAGCCACTTGAGTTTCAAATTCAAAACTTAGAGATTGTACTAAGTTCTTCGATAATAATAAAATTCGGCACTAATTTTCTTGTCTGAAACCTTAGATTTGAAATCTATTCGTGCACAAACTTTTAGGACGCACAATGTGTGGACATCTCTATCTGTCGTCTTTTTATTCTCAAGCATCACGGCTCATAAAATTCCCCTATGAAGAGCAAAATCGCCAACGAAAAATGATAAGATTTTCCGCAAAGTTGGAAAAGATGCCTGAGATATGCAAACCAAGCTGCACCATCCTAAGTCATATCTACTGATGAAGGGAGAAAAGATGGAGAGCATCCAAGCTGCTTCCGATGGCTCTATACCTCTGGAATAGATCCGTCTCTCATGCGTACCAAACCTAGAGCATCCAAGGTTTCTTCGACTGGATGGCGAAGAAGTATCACGACGGTAAACAATGTGTTCACTCTCTTCAAGGTGTCGCCTTTGATCGGTACACAGATCTCAAGCCAGACTCGATAGACAGTCAGGATCGAAATGGTTACATCGGTTTTATGGTGCTCAATGTACTGTGAGCATGATTGAGCTTACGGTCGCCCACCACGAGGAAGATGAACGGGTCGCTGACTACACAGCTCGAATGGAGAAACCTTTCGTGTTTCTCGCAAAGATCATCTCTCCAGCTCCTCAGCCACTCGAAATCTGCATTTCATGGCACGCATGTGGAGCAACCTTCGTGTTTCTCCAAGTTCTTAGGGCTCCCGACCGGCAATAGTACAGAGATTCGAATGATTTGAATACGAAATCGAGTGACAAGACTCCTGATTAGCAAGAGCATAAAGGTCAATCAAGGCCGGTTCAGATTTCATGCTTCGAAGGATTTGTCTCGAGTGGACAGCATGCGTCCTTGGTCGAACCTCGTCAATCTTTTCATCACGCGTTCATCTTGGTCGGATTCCTCTCCTCGCGGCCTTCTTCACGTGCATTCGATTTAGCTTGTCGAATATGCTCTTCCCACGGTTGAAGTAAATGCACACAATGCTAATTAAAAGCATGTGACAAAACCGGGTACCAATAATTATGCGATTACTATATTTGTTAGTGTAGGTTCTCATCTACTTTTCTTTTTTCAGATATATGTCATGAAGTATCGCTAATCCATCCATGACTCGATTGACTCCTGCGAATGCATGCTAACCGCGCCATCCACTATAGCCCATTGGTTAAATTTGTAGGTTCAAATTTTATTGGTGGACTATCTCTTCACAAATCATTGGGGAAGGGATTATAGGCCACAAAATATGTTCACAACACTGGGTTTAGAAGTGAAATGATTAATAAAGCAAGAAACACACTAAGACAAATGCGCCACTAGCTAGAAATTAGTTGATGATTACATAATTTTCACATTCTAACCGGTCACCCCGTTGAACACACCAGAAACTTAGACAAAGAAATTAAAAAATAATTTACACTAAGATTTATCACTATCTACATAGCCCTAATTAATGGTGCTTTGCACTAGCTAGCTACTACATATACCCTAACCGACCAGCTCAAGGCATTAAAATCCATCTCATTGGCGCGAGTCAAAAAGGTTCATCCAGTCCATGCCGTAGACATTGTACACGTTCTCCTGCATGTAGAAAACGTCCTCGTACGCGAACTCCCCCGGGAATCGCCTGTCCACGGTCGCGTCGATCGACATCGACGAGCTCGGGCTGTTGCTCGACGCCGCGGGCCCGTCGGCCCGCTCCAGCAGCCGCTGGATCTCCTTCTCCGACTCGATCAGCTGCTCCTTCAGCTTCAGTACCTGCGGATAAAAGAAATCCTACCATATTAGCATAAGGTGAAAATTATGTCAACCACAATTTCAAGATGTAAATATAATTGTTCTTTTTGGAAATCTTGGGGGTGGATCTTATCCGTGGATCAGCTTTTGGAACGAAGGGTGGGGGACAAATGCGCTGCGTGGGCCTTCCCAAGGCCCAAGCCACCGTAAACAACATCGTACGGACCACCGTCGGTACTTCTTGGCTTTCTAGCGAGGTGTCGGATTGCTGGTACTTGGACCATTTCTTTCCCTTCGGGTCTGTCGTTTTCCTTCTCATTTTCTTTCAAGAAAATGATGAGAACGTAATAGAAAAGGACGAGAAAAGAAAAGTGGGGGAAGAGCGAGGTGGCGTTGGCTTTCTTCGAGCCTAGAGCTCATGCACATTCAGATGCTGGTGGGGTCATGCCCCGTCCTCTTCTTTAGGATAAGACCACCATCATCACCATCATCAATCATCATCATCATCATCGGCTCCAGCCAGCTATATCGTCCCCAGGAAGAATTTGAGTATTTTTAATGTCGTTCTTTCCTTTTGCTGAAACGGAGAAGATGCAAGGACCGAAGGGTCGAGATATCGTGAGGATTTTTCCCCGAAAATCCTCGTGCATGACAGGACAAGCAGCACCCTCTCTTTTGCGTTGAACTCTCTTCTTGATGCGTAGGATTTCATGATCGCTAGAAGTGGAGATCAATCCACTTCAAGAAACTAAATGGCATTAACCAAATTATACCCTAGAGATAGAGAGAGAGAGAGAGAGAGAGAGAGAGAGAGGGAGGGAGGGAGGGAGGGACCTCGGACTCGAGGCGGCACTTCTCGATGACGGCGCCCTCGTGCGCCGACTTCAGCTTCGCGTACTCCTCCTCGAGCTTCTTGTTCTTCCACCGGGCGCGCCGGTTCTGGAACCAGACGGCCACCTGCCTCGGGTCGAGCCCGAGCTCCGAGGCCAGCCGGTCCTTCCTCTCCGACTCCAGCTTGTGCTCGCTCCCGAAATTCTGCTCCAGCAGGTTCACCTGCTCCTCGCTCAGCTTCCTCTTCCTCGGCCCCGCTGCACCGCCCTCGCCCTTGCTCTTCTTCCTCCTGCGCCGTGGCTTCGACTCTACACGCCACCCAAAAAGAGCAGAACGATACCGCCAAGTTAGTCACGGCCGGTTCCATTTCCGCGCCGCCCCAAAAGTCCGGCGGCCGAACGAGACACGACGCCTGTCAGTGCGTACCTAAAGCATGGACACTCCTTAGATAAGGGACTAACCTTTGACGGGCGGTACGATCTGCGTGTAAACCCCTGGGTACAGCTCAGAGATAAGAGCCATATGATCTTCTAGTTGGTGGTCGTTGTCCATGGTGATTCTCATGCCCCCCCTCTCTCTTTCCGTGTCTGCGGTGAAAGGAGCTTTGCTGCAGCTTCTTTTTCGCAGGGAGGTCGCTATGTGTTTGCGTGCGCTCCTCCTCACTGGTTTTTTGAGTGGAACTCAAGCATTTAGCAGACCGAGAGAACCCTTTTTTTTATAGGGAGAAGGGTTGCTAAATGGGGCTCCGAATTCGGCCTAAATTATCCGGATTGCCATCGAGATTTGTGTGCGGAATTTGACGAAGAAGGTGATGTCACCTTGCTTAAATTTTATGTCTGGTTTATTGAGACATAAACATCGTTTCCAACGTAATGCTCGATACTTTACCGAAAGGGAACACGTAAAGCGAAAGGTTGCACGTAGGAACGCCTCGACACGTAGCCCCCCTCCTCCCCCCTCCGTTTCGGGCCCGAGTCCTTTCGAGGGAAAACCGTGCGAAGATGGTAATCGCAGGGACGAAAGATCAGTGACCAGATTCATGCACCGATCGTTTTGGGTATATTCCTATCCGCTAGTTTCTCTTCTGATTCTATCTTTCGATCCGGAGTGCCTTGACCTTAAGGCATGTTGCGTTTAGGTTGTAGGTTTCTTTCGATCGAGAGCGAGATCCGGATATGGTTCAGTTCTTAAAATAGAGCAAGACGTCCGACTCATTAAGGCATGTTGCGTTTAGGTTGCTATGATTGAACAGACGTGCGTGCTGGAGTAGGTTTCTTTCGATTGAGAGCAAGATCCGGATATGGTTCAGTTCTTGAAATATCCGAGCAAGACGTCCGACTCATTTACATGAGAATCTTGGTTGAATTTTGTGTGATGTCCGAACGTCAGGATGAGATAGCTTTTCCTTTTTTTTTTTTTTTTTTTTTTTATTACCTTCTTTGCACGGGGGACATATGTACATTGAACTCAGTCAATATGGAAAACGAAAAGCAGATTATCATGCCAAGAATCAGGGTTTTTCGACTGATCGCCTCGCTTCCAAATCTTGCCACCGTGATACTCCGAATGGAATTTCTCCTACATCTAGGGGTCCCCGACTTATCAAGGCGGGGGCCGTTGCTCACATGCAAATTGTGGGTGATGCCTGACACATGATACGACGTCAAGACTCGCTGGAGCTTTTTCCCAATTCGCCATGGAGATAAATACGGCTCGTCTAGGTAGGTGCAGCGATTCGTGCTACTTAATCCCAAAGGGGGAGAAAGAGACGGTGCTGTGCTGCACACAACCCATGCATCCATTCCGCGATGGCTTGGACGGACAGAATCGCGCAAAAATAATTATACACCCATCACTTTTGTATTTCCCCGATGTTTTTGCTGAGAATGTGAACCCCCCTCTCTCTCCTCTCTCACGTCCCATTAAAAATTTACTATAGTCAATCTAGAAGATAAGCTCTGAGGAAATCAAGGGGACAGAGGTGGGGGTCAAAATTGATGTGGCGTGAGCCTAGGGACCTCACCCTATGTTTAGTAATTTGGATTGGGGAGTTAGGTCGCTGATCCCAAACCTGACCACCTCGAATTTGAATAAACAACAGGAATTGGGGATGGTCGTGGCCTCTGGATTTGAACGCTTTAGCCGTGACGAGAAAGAACCTTTTGTCGTCCAATCGGGGGGTGTTCCTTCACCTTGTGCTATCTACCGTGACCCGAGCCGCCCTCGGTTTGTCTCAATAGGAAAAAAAATATATATATATATCGTATGCGTGGCTCGAGAAGAGTAAAAGAACAGTAGTTAAAAGACCTTGGAATGTTGACCCCATTATATCGTCCAAAGTAGTTCATGGGGTTAATGGGGAACAAAGAAAAAATCCACTGGCCCATAAGTACCGTAGCCTTTCACGCCACTTTGTAGCGCAATAGATGCATTAAAAGGTATGACGGAAAAGCTTAAGTTAATAGATAGAATGAGTGCATTTGTACATGAAAATTAGTTGAATTTAGTAAATAAGCGATACGAAATTTTTATGGTACCCCTTTTATGTGCAAGCTAGATTAGGAATGACGTGTATCCCACTTATGTGCATGCTAGATCGGGAATGGCACGTGGATTTGATGAAGAAGGGGTTGCAAATGTCGATTAGATTGTGACAGAACCTAACTCCGAGAAATTTTCTTTGAAAGTGAGTGCATGAATCTCATATGGAAGTGATGTGAGACACTTTAACAAAAGACGAGAAAAATCCAAAAATTTAAGTTGATTGTGGGAAGGACAAGTAGGATTAGGAATGAGATGTGAAATTTAATCAACGATGTTAAGATATACACGAAAGGATATCACTTGGTTTTGATACTATATTAAAAAGTTCAACTCAAAAGTTTAAAATGATAGGTAGAGGGAACAGCATAATATATATCTGTATATATAAGATATATTGTGAAGCGACATGGGATATTTCAACGTGGTTATTCTTATTTGCGCCAACATTTCTTTGGGTGGAGGGTGTGTGGGGGGTTGTAATATATCGGAGGGCACCGGAGCAAACTGAGTTGGCGTCACTCTCTGCGTCAGCTGGTAAGCACTCGGGACCCCTTTCCTCATGGTGGAAGTACTTTCTTTCTAGTTTGGATTTGTTAATCACGGGTTCCAATCAAGAAATTTTTTTTAAATCATGGGTTCAATGGGACTCTAATCTGTATTCCTTTGTACTTAGTTGTGAACGCTTCTTGCTGAACGTACTAGAACACGTGGTCCCCCTTACCTTTTTATTCACTTATTATTAAAACCATCTCTCTATATAAGCGGTTCGATAGAGAACTACAGTTGCAATGTTATGCATCGATTCAATGTATTCTTGTGCACATCAAGGACCACATGGAATGCATGCCAATCTAGGAATAGAATAGGAGCGAGCGTTTTGATTGGGTAAGCTTGAGAGTTTTATTTAAACGGATCAATTTGGACGTTAGTGAATGATTCTCTCGAATCACGGAATCACTTCGGAAATAGTCTTAGATATTTTCTAGAGGATGACTTACGAGCATTGGAACGGCCCTTATAAAGCTCCCAGAGATGTGTATTCCTCCATTTCTTGGCTAGAGAAAAATTTCCTCGAACAAAAATTTTGATAGTCCACCCACTTTTCGTAATTCGCTTACAAACTTGTCATGAGAAAAAAATGTTTCTATACCAGAAGCTAATTCTACATGCAAGAGCCCCCCTTCCCATCTCCTCGCTTTCGCTCTCTTAATGATATCACGGCCTGCTATTGACTCCTCGCCGTCACCGCCGATGACGGCCATCCATCTCTAAAAATACCTCCGGCCAGGTTGCTCGAGGTCACCTCGGCTGGGGTTCCACGAGAGTCGTGACCTCGACTCGCGGGGAGGGAAGGACCCTCCGCCCGCGGGGGCTGCTCCGAGAAGAGCTTGTCTCGTCCCCCATTCTTTCAACGTGCGTTTTTCCAATGCATAATCATATTACCACCGGGCAATAAAAAAAGAGAGAAAGGGATTGCCACCTTAATGTCCATTAGTACCGTTTCGCTTCCAATCAAAAGATCAGCCTCACGCAAAGCTGTTGAGCTAAGATTGGTCGAAGCAGGTGAAGGCGCAACGCCCAATCAATTTCTATTTCTTCTTTTCTTGCTCGGCATATTCTATTTGCTCCAATCCCATATTCTCCTAAATTCGTGCAACCAGCGCCCGCCCCCCTTGTTTTCCGCGCAATCCTTTTACCCGTTTTTGGCCCCCCACTCTCGGCTCCGGAGATGATGCACTCAATGTGGACAGACTGTTAAAAATGGGGGGAGGACGTGGCTAGGGGGCTTGACCATCTTTGAAGGGGAGCTTTCAATTCTCCAGACAAAGGGAAAAGGCAATGCATGCACCGGTCATTTCTCGCTCCTTGTCTGTCCTTTGCAAGAAAGCTTACTTGCCCGAAATAGACCCGTGGGAGCTTCAGGGGAGGGGAATCAACCACGCCCCCTCCCTCCCTCCTTGAATAAGAAGACGAAGGGTGCCATTGCATCCAACCGTGTTTTGTAAGTCGTGCAATGCTTGACTCGGAGGGATTAGAGATGTGTTTGGACTGTCGGAAGGTGTTTTTGCACTTTTGTCCACTCTTGGTTTTTCACAAAAGACCCTAGCGAAGTGGCATCGGGCTTTTGCTTGATCAAACTGCAATTCAGTTTGTTTGCGAACGGTGCATATCGCCTGCAATGGATTTCCTAAGCCTCGTGGCATTTCTAGGTTCCGGTCGGACCGACTTCGGTCTAGTTGTCGGGTCCTTGTGGTGTTTCTGGGCTTTGGTCGGACTTGGGTCTAGGTGTTGGTGTGTGAGCCGAATAAAATTAGGTTTTCAAGATAGTTGTACTATTCATTCTTCAAATGGCCGTTATGGATGGATTAGAGATCATCACTCTAGAGAGTAAATTGTTCAACGTTTGTGTGAAAATTTGAATTTGGATAAAATCATTTTACATGTCCTCTCAATGATGAAAAAGAATGGCGATTTACTTTTCTGCCTATATAAATCGCAAAATGTAGCTGTTTTCTTTAAAGGAAAACTCAATCCAATAAAGCATGATATACTAAAAAATTGAAATCTCCACCTAAAGTTTAATATATCATTTTATCAACTTTCATTGAGGCACATGTTCCCCGTGCAACGGTAATTGCAAATAATTGTCCTATGATGAACGAAATTGATTAATGATTAGGTACTATTGATCTTAGTAGTTTTTTTTTTTTTTTTTTTTTTAACATAATGTGGAGCATTGAAACCTTTTGTTTTGACTAATTCTCTTGTATACAGGCAACGCTACACCTTCTACGTGGCTATGTTTTTAAAACGTTGGGTGCACGGCCCCCCATGTTACTGCGAGTGAGAGACGGTACGATAAGTTTGAACGTAAAAGTCGCGATGTTGTCCAATCAAGTGCCGAACTTCTTGGAGGGTTTTCTGAACCTTACTTAAGAACCTGTAGGTACTAATTTTTTGAGTGGCCTTGACTTCATTAGCATCTGGATGACACTATCCTCTTAGCCATTATATTAATACATGCCCGCCCACCTGTCCAGTACCGGATTCTCCAAATTGCAAAGCAAGCAACCGAGCCATTTATGTGCTTTATCGGTCTAGCCGATGTTGGAGTTACATGAAGTGAGAAAGGTTTAGTCGCATAAAGCAATATGGCTTAGCTAGATGTGAGATTGATGATATCTTGTGATTGTCTCAAGCCACAAATCTTAAGTTTATAAGTTTTTTTTTTTTTTTTTTTTCGATGATCCAGGGAATCCCGCACAACCGGTAGTCGGAGATAAACCACTAGGGCGACACGTGCTAGCCACTACACACGTGCCACTAGATAAGTCGCCAATATTTCACGCTAGTCTCTCTACAACTCGCGTTGCAGTCTATAAGTTGATTCTGCTATCAAATCAAGAATCACTGAAAATACTAATGATCTAACATGGATCTTTTCGAAACACACGTGTCGCATGCACATTTGAGTTCTTGTAAGGACATTTGGATCAAATAACTGAATTTCTCTCAACCATGAGTATTTCCATCTCTATTTCGAGTATTTTCAATTTTCCTTGTGAGACAGTGTGTTTCTTAACAAATCATGAGTTGTATGGTTATTGATCAATCTCTTTTAAAATGAACTAAAACCCAAAATGTTCTAAATAGAGTTTCTCGTGCAATGAGCCACTGTTGAAACATGCTGCTAGCACATGCAAGTCCTTATAAGGGCTTCTTGATCAGGTAAACGAATTTACTCTTGCTCGCTAGGGTTCCCATTTATAAGTTGAGATCTTCGATATTTCCCATGAACAAGGCTTCATTTATTTCCCCCTAACATTTGCAAGAAGTAGGTTGGACAAATGAGTCGTCTCTCCTCATCAAAGAAAATTATGGGGCAACTTGGGGTATTGAGTAAAAGGATCATCAGTGTGGGGACAGTTTGCGGGTACAGGTACACATGGGATATACAGATATTTGAGGCGATAGGAGTTGAATCATCCAAAAGACGAGACAACATAAGTCATCATGGGGTGTGCGCAAACATCACGTCGGACACACACCCACACAAAGACAGAGACCGAAGTGACCATCCCCCACACACATCTCCACGACAAAAGCAAAGAAAGCAAGAAAAAGCAAAGCAAGAAAGAAGTGGCAAGTGCCTCATCCTCGGGCCAAAGCCTACCGACGAGCTCGGGCTCTGAGAGAGAGAGAGAGAGAGAGAGAGGGAGGGTCTTTTTCTCATCGAGGCGTCGACCAGAAAGCAACGTGACGGCGACAGACATGGACAGCTCCCCTCGGCAAAGGTATGGAAGGGAACAGGGGCGAGTTAAGGTCACATGGGTCAGCCATCACACGCGTCAGCACCCCCACCTCGACCGCTTCATGGGACCACCCGCAATAGTAACGACGTTACACGCGTACCTTTCCCGTTGATGTGGACAGTTCGAGGGAGGCGGAGCCGGCCAATCGCGACCACGTTCGGGCCCGCAACGGTAGCCGCCGTGCGGTGCCAAGTAGCCCCCCTCTCCTTTTCCCGAAAAGTAATTAGACATTCGCATTGATTATGGTCTCATCTCTTCTCGATGGTGGGAAACCCGGCTCAATTAGGTAAATCCCGAGTTAATTAATATTTCATCGTATTGTGAATTGAGTAAGACGTCAATCTCTTATTTGGATTTTTGATTATGTGAAAATTAGACAACATGCGGTGCATCTAATCTACGCATTAAAATCACATTATTGATTACTAAGCAAATCCTATAAAGTTTATATTATTTATGTAGCACGCTTAGTATGAATAGACATCTGGATCATTCGTCGTGGTAGCCTTGCTGGCTTCAGGCTCTTTCCCCCTCACGAAAGGGAGAAGTTCGAATCCCCAGCGTGTCACTTGATGACTTGTCCGATGACACGTGATGGTGATTTCCACATATCGCTCCCAAGATTTATTTGTCGGGCTGCTGGCTTACGGGGTTTCTTGGATTACAAAAATAAAAATAAAAATAGACATCTGGGCTAGTTAGGGAGATTAGCGAGCCGCATGTAGAAGTCTCGAATGTAAGGAAATAGGTTTTGTGAGGTGATGATATATTAGCGATGCAATGGAAGATTTGATAGAAGTTTGAAAGAGTAGTAATTTCACATGCCGATCCCCACATCGCCAATATACAGGCTCATGATCAAATGACTTGAGTTTTTCAGTAAACCCAAGTTTTAATTTGATTTGTTAATGAGCTTGGGTCTAGACTCCTATTTGACAATCTTATCTAGAAGGGTAGTTGACCTCATATCAAGTAGCATTAATAGCCTAAGACATCAATACAACATCGATACACTTAATCAAGTCCCATTGTTCTCAATATTCCATGTCCGAAATAACGATACTTAAATTAGATAAGTAATTGCAAACCATTTCCAAGCTAAAACATAGATGCTGAATTTTCCCTATTCACTTAAAGCTATTTCCCCTTTTTTGCTAGTGCCGTGAGATGCGAGGGCGCTTAAAATTCGTCATTGTTGCTACTTGTTAGGGTATATTCTTATCAATTTTAGATCATCAAGATGAGGTGCGTCATTGTCGCTGCTTGTCGAATGGATGATAGCTACCACTTGTAGCTATACTTCTTCCGTGACCAAAAGAAGGGTGAAAGTCTCCTTTTGAGAAATTTGCTCATCTTAAGAAGTCTTGTTAGGCCAACTTTCGGTAGAGATAAAGGTTCTTCATGGATAATGTTGGACGTAAATGACATATATGCTCATAAAAGGAGTGAAATTATACTTAGATAAATCTAACAATAATTAAATAAGAACGCCTCTTTTCCTGGATCAGAAAACTAATGCGGTTTTCTTGTTTCCTGTAAGCTTGACTGCATATATAAAGAGAATTATGCCAGTATAGATATGCACAACGAAAAATTAATAAGTGGCCCTTTCCAAATTAGATTTCGAATTGTGGCAAAGCATACACATTTATTGCTTGAAGCCGTCGTGGAAAATTTTTCTAGTGATAAGCCGTGTAGCCATCCTATTGATTTTGGCTTTCGATTAGTGACTGTTCCCGGCTGATAAACACGACCATGACGTTTGCTTTATGTTAATGGTATAGATGGATGTAAAGCCTATATAATCGGCGTGATGAGCTCGTCCATGTGCAAAAACGCAGAGTAGATAATTAGACGCATTGAAGACCATTCCATTTCCTTTTAGGAGTCGAGTTGATTTGACGTCAGTGTTCGGACGAGAGAAAAGAGGGACGATGACGCAAGTCGGGGTGGATCGATGTGGTTATCATTTTTCCTATGCGGGAATCATTGCCACCGTATGTCGACCACTTCTTTATCAGGACAATTGCCCCAAAGAGCATAATGCAAAAAAAAGTACGATTGCTCAGGTGCAGCATGCCATGGATGCAACACATGGATTCCTCCATTTTGACAAAGGAAAGAGGATTGCAGAGGAAAAATGGAAAAGCAGGAGGAAGGTTATGCCCTTCTTCATTCACGGGCACCACCTACATGACACGTGTCGCCTCAGGAGTAGCCAAATTGGACCCTCCTTAGAGAGCGGATTGACAAGCACTGTGGTGCTAATGGCCATAGGTTGGAGGGGGCATGATGTGTGGTGAGGATTATCATAATTGCTAGAAGATGAAGCCCATTGATTTGATGTTTGATGCTTGTTTTTGGGTCCAATTTGGCAAGCATGCAAGCCTTTTTTGGTCATTATCTGTGTCGCCCTCTCCAAATAGGTGACTCCTACGGATAAGTGGACCTTTGTGCTATAGTGTCACGTCTCTCTCTCTCTCTCTCTCTCTCTCTCTCTCTCTCTCAATCTTTCTTCATTGGCTAAGCAAAGGAGGGTTCCCTCGAAAGTTGAGTCGTTTCTAATCCAAGTTGGGTTATAATAAAAGCAAAGAGAAGATAAGATCGTCTTCCAGGTAGTCTCTACCAAGAGACCCTTCTCTTTTAGTTCACCATAGTTTAACCCAAGATCAAAGTAAAGACAAAGGTGGAAAAGGATAAGGATGAAATGCATGTGAGAGAGAGAGAGAGAGAGAGAGAGAGAGAGAGAGAGAGAGATTCTCCTAAGCTGGCAGCTTAAGAAAACTGCTACCCTAATCAAATCTTTATTGATGATAAAGCAGTGAAGGGATTGACCAAGAAAAGATGCGAGGTTGAAGCAATATGATGCGCATGGCGTGGGGGGATTATTCCTTTGTTTGCTTTTGAGTTGTTTATGAGCTTTTTTAAGTCCTTTTCATTTTTCTTTTGAGTTCATTAGCAGACTAAATGAAATAAAGTAATGGCTGTCATCTTTATCCCGACAATGCCGAGCCTTGTTTCCCATTTTCCAACTCCCATTTGAGATTGCTAATGTTAACAGCTATTGGTGATTAGCTGCCTTAAAAAACTGCCCCTAATCCAATCCGTTTTCTCCCCCTTAATTAAGTGCAGTTTAGCAAATCCCTAAAAGCCTAGCGACTATGCCCGCTTGGTGCAACCTTCTTACAAAACAGGCGTCAACCGAATCCGCACGACAAACTAAAGCTGCTTTTGGGTTTCTCAATAGTCAGGAAAATTCTCATGTAGAGTGGTCCTAATGCTATGCCATATGCAATGTGAGGAAGAGGCTTCTTGTGAGCATTATTGCTGCCTCAGATTCTAGATGTTCTAAGATCATCACCCTCTCCATAAACAATGTGGCTTCGGTCCCATCATCGAACCTTCTCTCTCTCTCACTCACACACATATATACACTTTTCCTTTATTATAAATGAATATGTCTCTTTCAACTCGGACGAAGCTTCGTATGTTCCGCAGAAACATGTCGTGTTCATGAGGTTAATTAATCTTCTCCGTTCTTCCGAGTATTTAGGCTTAGCTAGTCAACTAAGTTGGTTTTGCACCAGTTAATGTGCTACTAAAGTCAATGGGCCTGTAATGAGAGCAAAGAGAATGACCTTGAGCGCCATGCAAAATCAATAAACTATTGGTCTCCCTACCTTCTTCTTTTCATTCCTCTCATCCGTCACCGTTATATTTAGGGTTTTTGGGACTATATATATGGTTAGATTAGGTCCTATGTATGCAACAGTAGAGCTACATAGATTGGGATGCGTGTGTGTCTAGATACGAATCAGAGATGATGAATATGATCATTGTCAAGTGACGCTCCGTGTTTCCCCCGTCCCATCCTATCCAATCTCTCTCTCTCTCACAGAGAGAGGGCACAAAGCACAAGTAAAACTTCATAGCTTGCCTCTAAATGCGTGTTCTCCTCTTCACCAATCAAACCCTACCTCTTTTTGATTAATCTAACCCTAGTTTTGTTACGTCTGACCGGGACCCTTTCTCCCATTCTAACTCGGGTTTAAAAAGCCCCTTGAATTCCGCCTTAATTTAGGCCATTGTCTAGTCGTGTTATGACTTTAAGTGCTCCATGAGCTCTAAGTTCAAGGGCTGTTAATTATTTTATTATCTAGTTTTTCAAGGTTTAAGACAAACTGATTAAAGTAAAACTCCCCTCGCACGACAAGTGGCCAATCCGTGTACAAAAGATGGCAGACTTAGTGCATCCGTCAAGGCAAAACCAGAGTGCGTGTCGCTACGAAATTGAGCAGAAGCCGGGAGAGATTGATAAGTTCAAAAGGATAGGTTAAAGAATGAGTAACGTTGAAGATATTTAGATTGGCGTATATTAAATTGATTTATAAACTAATATGGTAAATTGTACATAGTTATTCGTGTGAGTGAGCTTTCAAGTATTCCATAAGTATCCGACACGTCAATTATTAGAAATCATATTAGTCTATAGATGTAGTATCTTCAAAATCATTTTTTAAGAGTACATGCCCCAAGATTTATGTTGAGGTGATGAAATAAGCTGAGAGGGAGCAAAATAATAACATTACTTAAATTTTTCTCAAGAAATTACCAAATTTTGCTAAGAAATTCTAACACATACCGCACCATCCGCCTTCATTTTAGTCTATTAATATACACAATAAAATTGATCTAGCAAGTTATCAAATTGCGAGTAGATGTTTAAATGAGTGGAACATATAAATCAACACGTAATTTGAAACTATCACACCGTATCTAATATCGATTTTACAACATTTTGCTATACTTAGAATGATTCATGTATCTTGTCAGTTCCTTTCTAAAGAGTTCAAATTTCCAAACGATAATATCTTGTGTCATCATCTTTTGGCAAGATAGCACTCATCGAAACATGATTGTATGCAAATTTTTCAATCCATACTTCAAATGACTGACCCGATAGTAATTTTCCATGATAAACTTTGGTGGAAGTTAAACCCCAAAATCGATCCACACCCCAGTCCTACTCGTGTAGAGAGAGAGAGAGAGAGAGAGTCAAATCCCTCACAAAGGGAGACCCAAAAGGTGGAAAAAAAAGGAGGAAATAGCCTCCCCCATCTTTCCCATTGGAAGGCAACCCCCCCATAGCTTTAATCACTTTCATCTTCGATCAATCGAGTTGCTATTATTATAACACCAACGCAAGAAAGATGCCACAAAAGCAGGGATCATTCCCACCCGCTCAAAAGCAAACAAATCTCTCCAACCCAGCTAAGTCAGCACTACTCCCAGGCCCCCTTAAATTAACAATTTCAACCAGGAAAGATTCTCCCTCCGATCACAACCCTAACCAGGATTAACTAATCAAAACCCTCATATCGTACGGACCCTGGCCGAGCGACCAGGTCAGACAAGTGGGTAATGTGGCGTTCCACGGTCCCTTCGTTTAAAGGATCTCCTTTTATATTTCCTAATTTTTTGGTTGGTGGTGGGGGGCAGGGCTAGGCTTTAGCTAGGCTGTCCTTTTAAATTTTTGCCTTGCGACTGCATGGAACAGCCTTTTAGCACATGGTAACCACTGGGTTTAGGGGCCTTGATTAAGCTAAGATTGTCGTGTTTTCGGGCGATCTTGAGATATGATCTTGAGGGACACGCGTTGGGCGGAAGGTGCAGGGGCACGTCCATGTGTCGAGAGCGGATGTGGATTCTCGCCCTGCTGGTGGTGGAGTCTCCAGATTGATCTTTCAGGTGTTCTGGATCCGAAGACGGTGGTTGTGTGCAGGCAGGAGCCTTTCTTTTTCGTCCTTTTCCTCCCGTATCTTTTTCTTTTCTTTAATTGTTAAGGGGGGTTTTATATGGTGGTCCAGAAAGGAATATCTTCTCGTGAATTGGATAGGTTTTGGAGATATGAAGTTGGATTTTGTTAATTGGACGGAACCTATCGAATAGGGCATGTTTGAAGTTCCTACGTTCGCATATGCCTAGTTTCTTTTCAGCAACGACGACGCTCGGAAATGAATCCGTGAGGAAAAACCGAGAGAAAAATCCCTGTCCTTAGGAGTGGTTTCTATTATATCGACTGATGACATAAAGAACTTTTTACAGGTTCGCCGCCAAATGGGGTGGCGAATTCATCTGGATGTACACCCCCATCCGACGGTGAATGTGCGAAAAGAGAGATTTGGTACTGGCGGGTGGGCGGACGGAGTGGTTAATCCGATATGTAATCTCGTTCGTGAACAATAAGAGCAAATCGCGACTATGATCTCAAGCTTAACTTAATCCGCTTCTTGTCAGGCCCATCAGTAGCTGGGTGTTCCCATCAACGAGCGACAACCTGGGCCCGAGTACGAAATGGATTTTGCCTAACCAAGTGCGGTGTTCCACCTTTTGTCTTTTCATTGGGAGAAGGCATTCTTTTATCGAAACATTTTCATTCGAAACGAAATTCTTAATCAGAAGGACCCAAAGTCAAACCAGGCCCAAAACATTAGTGCGGTGTCAGCTAGACCAAAGATAGATGGTGGAATTGTGCACTTCCATCTTGCTTGGGCAAAATATCTAAATCCTGTCGGAAGGTCTCTCTTGGAAGTTTAAGGTGACACCACCGTGGGGATCTAATATACGTGAATTGCACATGAGATTGTCCATGGTAATCTAAAGTAACAACGTCGATAATTTCAATTTAATTGAAGAAATGTTACCGTAAAAACGAAAAATGAAGTAAATGACTTTATCCTTCTAACTTATGTTGTAGAAATGGTATCCCTAAACTCTCGATATTAAATGTTTATATCTTTACAAGGTATGTTATACAAGCTTTACCACGCAAGACTTAGTTAATAAAAAAAAAATGGGTGAGAGACAAGGAGCAGCTAAAGGTCATGACAAAGGAATATTTCACCAATCTTCACCAGACCGCGGGGCCTCCGAACTTTCAGCCCATATTCGACCGGTCCTGTGCTTGGTAGGTGAAAACATGAATTGAATCTTAATAGAACTTGTCACAATGGAGGAAATTTCGGCTGTAGCTCACCAATTGGGCATTATCAAGGCTGCATTTAGTCATTTGAATTTTTAGCTATGATAGGATTGAATATAATAGGATATAAAATCCAAAAACTTTGTTATATTTTATCAATTATTTGGTGAATGGCTGTAATAAATCGAATATTTTCATATCCTATCTTATCCATTATTTGATAGTTACAATATATCAGTGTAAATAAACTTTAAAATCCACAAGTGGGGATCGTAAAAATCTCTCATAATTCATTGCCAGATTTAGTAAAAGAGAGAAATATGATCATTCACTTTTGCAATTATGAAAAGTATAATCCTTTGACTCTCTCGCTATTTTTGGTGAAATTTCAACATGACTACAAAGTTATTGAGGAGAAGGAGTTTCAATTCTCTTGTTGCTTTTGTGGACTTTTGACGTGAATCAAAGAGTCACAAAGGAGAAAAAATTTTGATTCTCTCACCATTTTTGCGGAGTATTGACATGAACTAAAAACTATGAAAGAGTAGAGAAATTTCAAATGTACCAGAGATACAAGGGAGAAGGAGATAGGAGAGGTTACGTTTTTCTCGAAATTTTGTAGCCTCTCATTTTTTGAGAATTTGAAATATCTTTTTTAAGTTTGAATTTATTCATTTAAAATCTGAGTTCTTCTACTTAATTTTTATTAATTTATTATTTTTCCATCTCCTTTTTATTTTTTTTACTCCCTTTCATCATTCCGTAATAATTTTTTTTTATCAAATAATCAAGTATACTATTTTACCTGAAACATGCAATAATATAGATACTATATATATTTTATAAAGTAAAAAAATTCAAATGTATAAATAAATAAACAAATAAATATAACATATTTTTTATTTTGAATTTTATTTTTGATATTAGAATTCAAATATTATTTATATATTATATTATATTATATTATATTTTTAATATTTAAAAAGTTTGTTATCCAAGCAAAGCAGCTTTTATATCATGAATATAAAGAAATTTTATTTACCTTTATATCACATTTCCGTGAGATATTTTTAGCTAGGTTATATCCCTTTATATTGGATTTTATCCTATCTTGAGTGGCAACCAAACACGGGATAGGATAAATGTTATTCCATCCTAACTTTTGTCATGGCTACCGTATGTAGTTAAGGCTCATGGACTAGATGGACTAAAAGGATTATTTTATCAGCATTATTAGTTGGACATACAATAGGATATTTAGAGGGAGGTACAATAATTCTTTGAAATTGGTCACCATACCTAGATGTGAATGGAACTATGATTTCCGTAATTTCCAAAATCCCTCCCCTAGAAAACTTGAATAGTTTCATTCGGTCAGTTTGTGTAATTTAATCTACAAGATTACTTTGAAAGTCATGACGAATTGATTGCAATCATGGCTACCCACTTAATCATAATAGAATAATGTGAATTCGTTAGTGGAAGACGAATTTATGACGATATCCTAATCGTGTAGGAGGTTCTTCATTAGTTGAGAATTAGATAGAGAAAAAAGAAAATTCCAAGCCGTACTTTGGACATGTAGAATACTTATGATGGAATAGAGTGAGATTTTCTCAAAAAGGGCATGCTCAAGATGGGTATTTGTGAAAAGTTAGGTTAATTGGCTAATGCAATGCATAATAACGATGTCATTTAGTATGAATTCAATGATGAACCCTTGCAGTATTTTAGGCCAATTCGAGGTATTCGTCAAGGTGACTCGCCATCTTTCTATCTTTTTATTCCAGTGGCCAATGTGCTTTCTCACTTGATGGAGCAAGTGATTACAATGGGTACTATTTGAATAGTAATTGTTCCACAATATCACATCTTCTATTTGCGTATGATTCAATTTTTTTCCTGAATCGTAATATCATTGAATGTCAAAATGTGGTTGTAGTACTACACCAATATTGTTTTGCATCTGGCTAGGTCTTACATTTAAACAAATATGCAATATTTTTCAGCAACGACTGCCCACATAGTTTGAGAATATGTCTTCACAAATGAGAGTACATGAAATAGAAAAGACTAGGAATATACTTATGAATCTCGTCTGATTGGGATGCTGCAGAAAAAGAGATTTTTGCGTGAATTCTTGTGAGGTTCAACATGAAATTAGAAAGCTTAAAGGTAAACCTGTTGTCAAAAGTGGGGAAGGAAGTATCGATTAAGGCAGTGGTGCAAGCTCTTTTCTAATATGCACCATGTCCAATTTTAAAATCCCAATTTCAAATTGTAAAGCCATTGAGAGGAAAGTTGCTATATTCTAAGGGAGAAATAACAACAAATCAACTCGTTTACATTAGAGGAATGAGAAGTTTTAAATTTTAAAAAGGATGAATAGGAGCTTGGGTTTAGATATTTATTGACTTTCTTAAAGCCATGTTTGGAAAACAAGCATGGTGGATATGGCAGCATTCATAGATGATTTGGAGCCAAGTTATGAAGGGACTTTACTTCTTACAATGTAATTTCTGACAAACCAGAAAAGCATCTCATTAGTTGTGAGGTTGGTAAAGTCTTGTCACTAGAAGAGATGGATTTATCCTCATGTTATTTGGGTTGTGGGTAATGGCGAGAAGATCACCATTATAGAAGACAAGTAGTTAAAAAGTGGAATCGTAGGTGGCCCTACGACTAGAAATGAACCACTCAAAGTAGTTGGCTTGATTAAGAGAGAGGAAGTGGAATGAACCTTTGTCGAACACTATGTTTGACGACCAGACAGTAAAAGAAATACTTGTGAATCTTATAAGCTCTCCAACTATAAAGGATCGATTTGAGTGGACAAACACCGAGTTAGGAATCTACATAGTCAAAAGCAAGTACCTTGGTAATAGAGAATTGACAACTCTAACCCACATAAAAAAGACATCCTCCTACCAGCCAAAACGGGAATTATGGAACTATATTTGGCAATTTAAAACTATTTATAAAATTAGATGAAAAATGATTGCGTGATAGTCTTTAATGTACGGTGAAAACAACAGTCTATTATGAACCTTAAAAAACCAAATCACAAATAATTATAAATTGATATGAGATCCATATTTTCAAGAATTTATGGCTCACAATAGACAATTATTCTTACAATACTCCAAAAACGGTTATACTAGCAAAGCTCAATAAAATTTTTCTTGTGAAGTGCATATCAAAATGCTATGCCCACATTAGACAATCTCTTTAAGAGAAAAGTGGCACTTGAGCTCATTTGTGCAATATGTGAGCAACCGATGGAAATGATTGAGCATGTTTTGCTGTTATGCCCATGGACATCCCTAGTATGACACAATCCAACCCTAATTATTCGCATCAATAGAATGGGGTTATATGAAATTGACGAATGGTTGGTTAGAACAAAAAAAAGACCCAGGGACCTTGTTGGCTTTTGAACTCATCAAGAAAATTTCATGGGTCTTTTGAAAAGCTTGCAATCATCTCATCCATAGAAAATTAATCCTAGATTCAAAGCTCATTGTCAACAAAGTCACAATTATGTATGAGAGCATGGTGTGTTGGACTGGAAATGCAAAGAAGAATGCAGTACGAGTAGAAGACCTAACTTAAAACCATCGACAAAAACCTCTTGACTTAGGGACATTGAAGATCAACATTGATGGCTCATTTGCAACTGATTCGTCGATGGGTACCATTGCGCGTGTTTGTCACGACTCCTGTGGATGATTGGTAGATGGATTCGTAAAAATTAAGGACGTAAGCTCAGCTGAACAAGTCGAAGCTCTAGTGCTAGTTGAAATCCTAAGTTTTCTTTCACCTTGATCAAAACTCAAGTTATGCATGAAGTGTGACTACCAAGTACTTGTAGAAACAATCTATGTACTGTCCAATCAAATTTGGAATTACAAGTACTTACCTAAAAAGCCTAAGTAAAGCTAAGGAGTTTCTTGGGCCTTACATTGGCCCATTAGCGTATTCTAACAAAGTTGCGGAATGGGTTGTTAAGGTCCAATGGATGAATAGTCCGCCTCGTAATTAGGTCACGTATTCCCCTCTAGCCCTCTTTGACTTGATATGCTTGGAAGCTCTAGACTTGTATTCACCGAACTCTTTTAAGTGGATGGTATACATGTCTTTTTAACAAAAAAAAAAAAGAAAAAAGAAAAAAAGAAAAGTTGAAGGCTGGCCCACATTTTGTATTTGACCCGAGGTATATGTTTTGGCTTTTCAATTAAACTCAAACTAGATATGAATTGGAATATCAAGTTCAAATTGTAGCACCGGTGGTCTTAAATGGAGACAATTCTTTATGTGAAGGAAATACTGTATAGTTATGATGACATAATATAACTAATCAATTACCGTTATCCGATGTGTCATGAGTCATATTGAAGAGACTCGTAACCTTCGAAACTAGGTTGTTGCCAAAATTCGAGACAAGATTCTTGTGGTTTGATGAGCAAAAATACCAAATTGTGAGTTGAGCTCAACACATAGGTTGTTGATTTGTAAAGATAATGCTAATTAAAGGCCTAAGAAGACTGCTTAAATCTCTACCTTTGAAGATGGGCATAAGCCAACAAGCTGCACAAAACATGCTATCCATTGTCCATCATCATTTAGAATGATTCCTCTTGCTGAACATATATCCAGTTTGCCTTTAGAGACATCATCAATTTTGAGCATTACCCATCCTAATGGTGGTAAAGTCTACCCCACAAACATATCACCTTTTTTTTTTCATTTTAAATGTAAGTCTATCCTCCAGCTTTTGGTAGGATGAAATTGTCTTGGAAGATGACCTTATTGGCTAATAGCCAAAGGAACTGACAGGCCATATAAAAACTAATGGCTAGCTAACACTCTCTACCAAGTGATTGTGAGATGTCATGGTCAATAAAAACCATTGTTGGAAAAAAGTTCTTCAGCCAAGTATCCTAGCATCAAACAACTCCAAGCTCTATTCTCACAAGCTTATAGTCTCTTAGGTTGCATTGGGTTGTATGAATAAAAGTCAGGATATGATATGTTTTATCCTCTCATCTTTGGTAATTGTCTAGGATATGATAAAGTCGAATATAAGTAGAATGTAACTCGGAGAAAAATATCCTAGAGAGAATGAGATAGAGATGGATAAGAATTCTCTTATCCAATATAATATCTCTCTCTCAAAAAAAAAAAAAAAAAAAAAAAAAAAAACCATTTGCTTTCCTCCTCCTCCTCCTTCTCTTTCGTTCCCGTTGAAGCTTCACGCATGGTTCCTTTATAACTTGATTTTATCAAAGTTTTGCAAAAACAATTTACAAAAGTGACGAGAGTCAAAGCGTTTTCTTCTTTGTAACTCTATGGTTAGCATCGAAACTTTATGGAAGTGACTAGAGAGTTGAAGGTTTTTCCAATTAAGACTTAGGAAATAACCTTGATATCATACATATATAACATGGGGAAATAAATCAACATGGTAATCTAGGCTTAATAGTCCCTTGACAAATAGGTCGGTTTAGCATTGTGGAACATAGGCATGTTGTTAAAGATACCGACCTTAAGACTAGGTTAGACAATAGTAGGTAATTGATTGAAGCAATTGGCTCTAGAGTGGATAGGTTCCAGACCTAGAACTTAGAACTTACCATGTTGTAACTGATTTCTAATTTTTGGAAATTGAAACCTATCATGTTTATTGTGGAACCTGTATTGAAATGTACCCTATTTTTTCGGTCTAGTTCGAGGGCATACCCGAGAACTTTGTATGTTTTTGGGTTCCTTTTTCTAGTTTGATTTTTATAGCAAAATAATATAAGTAACAATGAAACGATTCAAAGTAAAAGATGAAATAAAAACCACTATCTGTCAAAGCAACAATCCATAAGATGAGCAATAGAAATTATTATCCACTAAAAACAACAATCCATAACATAGTAATAGTATGATCTACAAGAATGTTAAATCAATAGGTGCAAGTCTTCCTATCACACTACCACTAAAATTCACTTATATTATCTCCTTTTTGTCTTGCAAGTTAAGATTGACTTTGAACATTGCAAGCCTAACTCCTCCTCCAAGAGTGAAATTAGGCGAGCCAATCCACTTGGTACAAAATCTCTATTTACCAATGATAAAAACAAAAAAAGAGATTAAATAAAGTATTCACTTTCTAGATAGATATGTGAATGAATTACAAGATAGAAAGAAATATACATAACTTACCTGACTCAAATATCTCTACATTCTCAGTGCACTCTTCAGTATTAATTAGCATGCCAATGAATCTCAATCAATTTTGAGCGCAAATCAAACCTTCCACCACTCTAGGAGTCAAAGAACTTCAAATGTCGTCAAACACGTCCCGATGTACTAAAAGTTGATTATGAAGCAAGATAGTCACGAAAATAGAAAAAACATCCCAAGCCATTAAAAATAAGATTTTATACTTCAACCATTACTCTTCTACCACATCAAAAGGTTTAGATTAAGGATGTCTTCAGTTTCATCTTCAAGATACCAATCAAGCTTAGACTTGTTTTCCTCAAACAATTTTTTTTTTTTCGCATGAAGAAAGCTTTTTCGCCAAGCTTGGATGTTGTTGATATTGTTGGCGCAGCGGAAGTGGATTGTAACTCTATAATAAAATCAAGAGCTATGGAAACTGATAGAGAAATAAAAAAGAGAAACAGTAAAATGATATAAGTGATTTACATGGTTTGGTTTGAATATTAGAACCTATGTCCACGAGAGAGCAAGCAAATAATTCAATAATAAATCAAATAATTACAAGGTTACAAATGCTTACACACTTGAGTGTTTCCCAACCCTAAGATGTCTAACAATTTAACTTGTTGAACTCGATTTCGCACAAATCTCATTGACTTGTCACCTCTCTTCATCTCTAGAGTACTCGGCTTTTCTCTTGCTCTCAATACACCCTATGCGGTCCTCCTTTTATAGGAAAATGTATATATAAATAAGACATATAGCACCATTTTAAGAAGCCATTTACCTCCATGCAATTAATGATGACATGTGTGAATGGCCATCAATAATGCATGCATCAACAAAAGAAAAATGATTATGACTTCTTCTTCCCTCTTTCCTCCATTTATTAATAGAAGACAACCTTACCCCACAAAGATGGCAAAACAGGAGAGGACATTCGGCGCTGACAAAAGAAACCTCTGAAGTAGCAAGGGTGCCCACCAGTTTTTATAGGCATGTATACACATAGCCATATGCATGCTTTAAATGAGGAGAAATTGGATGTCCAACTTTGTGGGCATGCATTAATGAAGAAAAGAAAAGTCAAGACCTACGTATTTTTTCATTTAATGTTTGCTGGCTCAAGATTGCATTTTGCCCATGATTTTGAGTGATGCATGCTCCATGTGTGTGTTATGTCTTAGGTTCAAACTTGAGATATAATTTAACATATGTCATACCTATTTTGACCTTCGTTGTCATCAGTACTGGAACCATCATTACTAGTACTCATACTTGAACCAACAAAATTTCATTTATTAAAAGAACCAATAAAGGATTGATAGAATTCATTCAAACGCTCCAAGGCAAACTTAACCTTATCATGCATCTCATTGATTTTCGCTTCATCATCACAATTTTGTCCATAACACACTTCACATAATTCAAATTTTTTGTAGGATCCAACACAATTGCAGTCAACACCCTCATATTTAATTTATCCAAACTTCCATAATACTTGTCGAACTTCTCTTTTATTTTTATACCTATAGCTTGGAGCTTAGAGTTCAAAGTATTCACCTCATCATTCAAATATTTATATAAAGGAGCCATCCCCTCAAAATAATCATTTGAGGTAATATATGAACTCTCCGGCATCCCTTTAGTGGCATCATAAAATTGTTTCAGAAATTTAGAAATAATGATGGCATTTTTCCAATCTTCATTTTAAGGAGAATTATCGTTAATCTCCCTTAAGAAAGATAAATCATCTTTTTGAATCATTTGAAGAACTTTCCTCAAGTTTATGACGGTGCCTACTATTAGATAAGTAGAGTTCCATCCAGTGACGATATGAAGATAGCTCAAAACCTTATTGCAATCATTTCACTCTTAATACAAGATTGAAATGTTTTAGCTCTCAATGGAGAACTTTGCACACACCTAACTACGTTTCGGATACGTATAATAAAATCATGCATCTTATTTAATCCACCTCTTTCAATCAAGTTTTATACATGGGCACACACTTCATGTGTAAAACATCACCATTCAAGGCAAAAAACTTTTCTCTTGGAAAATTTTCCTTCAAATAACCAATAGCCACATTATTGAAAGTATTTTCTATAGTTATTGTGTACACTTTTTTTTTTTTATCCCCACTCATAAATGGATTTCTCTATCATTTTCCCAATCTTCATACTCTTGTGGCTATCCGTTGCTGTAACAATCCAAACTCCATCTCTAGAGTCACGAATGGTGAGGTTTATATTTTTCATGACATCCCGATGTGTCACCGATCCATACTTCTTTCTTTTTATTGATCTTTGAGTTATGCACATGTGGAAGCGATCAACACCCAATCATATAATATCATAACATCAACATGTTAGTAGGAAAACACATGTATAACCATATATTTACATATAAATGACAACTGATTATATCTTACATATGTCTCTTATTTATATTGCAAGCCCATCTATTCGGGCTAGGTTCCACACTATCTAATAGATATGGTCTGTTACAAAACATACCACGCTTTGAGTATTCTAATCTCCTCTAATGAGATTCTACCAAAATTAATACCCCTAAGGACTGATTATCTAATTAATTTTCAATAGTGCCATTGGGTGGAGTGTTGCCATTAGGTCCTGGCGGATCATCAAAGTTGCGAAGTAGACTGACAAAGCCTCCATCGGCCCACTTATTATACTAGGCACAGTAATTATGAGGAATGAACTCATCCAATTCTTCATTCACACAAATAGTTGTAATGACCATCCGGTAAAATTTATTAGTACTTGTAAAATAAATCACGGTTTCCGATACGGTCATGTCCATGAGGACGTCAAACTTTACAAGAGGTGCAACCATACAAATCTAAAGAAAAACAATGGGTGAGTATAATTCAATAAGTAAACCCACTAAAATCCGAGAAGGAGGATGCCTTACCCTTCAACAAGCACATAATTTTTCTAAGCAATTGTCAATAGTAGATCAATAGCAAAATAAAAGCTATGCCTTGATTAGAACATGAGAAGTCCTCTATATACAAGGATATACCAAGAATCCATTTCAAATATGAGAAACTCATGCACGCGAGGTTTATTTATTAATGATCAAAATCCATTGATCATTTCGAAATCCACCGAGCATCCTAAATCTATTGGACATTCGAAATCCATCGGGCATCGTCGCCAAAATCCATTGATCAATGTTATAACCTAAATCAATCGGTTATTTCGAAATCCATTGGGCATTGTTGTCAAAATCTATTAGTCGACAACATAATTTAGTCTATTGTGTGTTCCTGCATCAAGTATCACAAGCCGATTCTTATCTTTGCTTTTAGTTCCAGGTTTGAAGCCGTGCCATGTATAAGTGTGTGAAATGCCTTATCAGATCCAAGTCATCGGACATGCTAAGCTCGAGTTAAGGCTCACGGCTTGGTCTGACCCGTTCGAGACACCGATTGAGTAACAAACTTGGCCTGGAAACGATATGCCTTAATATCGCACCAAGACCAAGAAAGGACCCATTTGACGTGATTTCATGTCCATCCAATTCAACGAATCCGTTTTTCGGAGGTCGGATCGTGAGCTAGAACATGTACTTGTTAAATTTGGTTTAAAAGGGTTTGTAAAGTAATAATGAGCTTTTGCTAAAAATATCTTTCAAACTTGTTTGGATCAAAATAAAGCCAAAGCATGATAAAACAAGTACAAGAATTGGGCCACTTCCAATTCAAGTCAAGCCAGAGGCCAAGCCAAGGCACAACAAACAAGCATAAGAATCGGGCCATTGTCCAAGTCAATTAAAGCCAAAGCCTAATAAATAAGTAGAACCCCATCAAGAACACCAAGTCAAGGCCACATCCAAGTAGGCATAGTTCAAACCTCAAGTAAGAACAAACAAACATGGACTATATGCTTGGACTAGCATAACACAATGCCCTAACCAAATGTTAGTAAGTCTACTTACTACATTCTAGTTTAGTGGCTCCAACTAGTGGTGGTGGCAGCAAGGCCAACTGTAAGGACACCTAGAGGGCAAGAAGGTCGAATGGAGGAGAAGAAGGAGAGGTTGGTCGACGATGAGGTGGTACGGTGAGAATGAGGGACAAATGTCTCTATTTATAGGCAAACTTCTTCTTGCGTGTTTAGGTCGAGCTCAATAGCAGGTATTTATAATCGGCTTTAGCCTACCTGACTAGGCCCATAATTGGCACCTAGCACAGGGTCGGGCCCCTTGCAAGATGCCTTTCTTGGCTTCACTTGTCTCAAGTCAATAGGCATTTAAGAGGGACTTTACTTTATCATTAAGTCTCAAGATATGTCCTAAATAGGTTGGACACCTCTTCTTGACCATTTAAGAGCTAAACTCTAAAGGTATTAAATATGAGCCTATCTTTAAGTCAGAAAATTCGACTCGGCTTTGCTTCTCTTAAGGTGGGCATGTAGTCCTCTTTCTTGGGCTCCAGGGTTCACTTTTCATACTAGTTTTAAGGTATGATGAGCTTAGGTCTACTAGGGACACATATATCGTAATAGCCAGCAACTCATTAAATGTGTTCATATGCCTTCGTACTTAGTTTTTAAGAGGATTAGACTAGTCCAAGGCCTAGGCATGAAACCTCCTAATTAGGCTTAGTTGTCTCATTCATTAATGAGTCAAAGTCCAAGTTCCATACTTATCTTTCAAGGCCAAGGCTTAAAGGGCCAAATGTCCACTCTTAGTCAACGTTTATTTATTAACTACGTGACTAAGGCATTATTTACACATTAATATCTAAGCTTGGAAAGCCTTGTCATTGGGTGCAATTGACTACCTTGTTTGGTCCGAGGTTCATGCCTAAGCTATGACCAAACGGAGCCAAACGTAATTGGGCTCGATTGGGAAAACCGAGCTCGAGCTTCCCTTTACCGATAAAAGAGGCTCGTGACTAGGTCCTAAGCCCAATCCTTGGTCTAGTCGGTTAGTCCTCTAGCAGGTCCGCGAGCTAGTCCAAGGTCCTGTGCTCTAACTTTTGGTCAGTCTAAAACTGAATCGCATTGAGTTTATTCGATCCATGGTCGATTATCAGTTGTCATGTAATTGTATGAGATCGATCAATTTGCCTCCACTCAAGGTTACTTTGGATCAATCCATGATCACCCATGATCAATATAATGACTGGGCGGAATCACCCGTGACCAGTACATTGATTGGGTATAATCAAGCCATGACCATTCACCGATCCACGGTCACATTGGATTGACTCATGGTCATCAACGACCGATCCTTACGATTGAATAACTTTTCCATGGTCGAACACTTTATAACTAAACCTTTGGTTGCCGATTCTTGAGAAGCTAGTTGACTCATGATCGGCCCTCTAGTCAGCTTGTGGCCTAGTCTCGCCATTGGCGTACCAATCCTTGGCCTATTAATCAGGGCCAAAATAAGAATTGAAATCGAGAATGATACAATTGCCATAAAATTGATGTTTTTTTTATGCGACTTCCAGTTTTCATCAAAAAAGTGTGCGATGAGATATAAATAGTTCAAGTTTTGAATGGAACTAGTGGTGAAATCCTAGAATTAAACTTATCAAAGTAAGCTTTCAAACAAGTTCTTTCACTTAGAACTACATACAATCTCTACTCATTGTAAATTGAGAAAGATGTTGGAAGAGAGGTTGTAATTCATTGACAAAATCATGTAATTTGACATGCTCAATCATAATGTTATTCGAGTGAGCATGTGTCTATAACTTTTTTTTTTTTTTTAATCAAACTTCCACATTGTTGAGATACTACCACCATTAGTATTTTCCCTTACCTCACCAACCACATCTTACTTATATGATGCAAATAACGTTTGCTTACTTTTTGCACTTTCTCGAATAATTCCATGTAGTAGACGTTTTACAATGAACACAGGTACCCATACTCAGTCTCACAATAAATGCACTTTACCTTAATTGTTTTCTATGTATTCTCATCTATAATTTTAGAAAGATTATCCCACGTCTCTAATTGATTAGCTTGCTTTTTACTAAGAGGAGGACGGGAGTTATGTACCCTAACCTTGTTTGTCACCCTCGCGGATTCCACTTTGTCAGCTCTATGAAACGACAATTTCATGAGCGAAGTCATTTCACTATATCCATCCACTTCCATTGATATGACTCTGTCTTAATCTATCAATTGAGAATAAATTATATAATAATGTCGGGATTCTATTGAAAACAAATTATACAACAATGTATGACCAAGGAGCATTTTGTGCTATGCAAATTCCAATCATTTGTTTCTTTTTTTTTTAATGAATTATTCAATAAATTGACCTACACCCTTTGAAAAAAGCTAGTGATGCAGACAACAAATTCCTTATATGACCATAAAATCCAAGGTCATCACCTTGGGAATACTAGTAACTTGTCTTAGACTCAATAGAACAATCTTATATTTTATCTCATGACATGCAACGCAAAGCCCAAATTAGCTATTGCTGTAAAATCAAATGTCTGATCCTCCCAAAAAAGCAAAGACTACTCTCTAATCTTTCCTCAAAATTAAAGTAGGGTGCAAATAAAAGTAGAGGGAAAAAATATTTTACTAGTTGAACGTCATAAGATTCAATTATGAGTTGGTGGCAAAGTAGAGATAAAAATGTTTATAAAAAAAAGTACCAAAAAAGTTCAATTTAGGACTTATTTCGCTCTAGATAGCTGCGTTGGAGTCAACAAGCTGCAAAAGAGAGATGACTACGAGAGGCGATAGTGGTGAGTATGGTGACAACGAGATGAGAGGTGATAATGAGCTGGGTTGCATGCTTAGAATGCTAATGTTGGAGACAACGAGAGACGAACTGACTAGCGACAACGGTGATGATTGGTTAGGATTTTTGCGATAGAGTTAGGGTTGCTGGGGACTAGAGAGAGAGAGGGGACTGAGCTAGGGTTTTTTAACACTGGTTAAAAATCAATTCCAAAACCAGTATAATTGGTCCAATTTCTAGGTGGGTCTTCACTTAGAATTGGAGGATAAATCAATTCCCAAAAAATGGAACCAATTCCCGGATTGATTCAAAGAGGAACTAGTCCCTAGATTTGTTTTTCAGATAATCTAGTTCCCGAGTAAATCTAATCCGGTTGCACACCTTTAGTAATTAGACCACGCGTCATGAAAATAAAACTATGTACACATGACTTTGGCACATGGTTTTCTTCCTTTGCTGTTGATTAGAGCTAGTAAGATGTTGTTGTTACTTTAACGATGTCCAGTTTGCCCATATTTTTAGTCTTATTTTATCAGTCAAATGCAAGATGTTTAGTTTGATTAAATAGATTCATTGCATGTTCTTAAATTATTGACTAAGTTGGTATTGAGTTCATTTCCTATGTGTTGAGAAAAGTCACGAAGAGTCATTAATAATCATGAATCAACTTTAGTTCGTTTCATTTTCATTTGTGTATATCTAGTAATGATCATGGAATGATATGGTAAGATTCTATGAGAATTTGTTGATTTGAAAAAGATATACTATTTTGGATAATTTTGTTATTATACAACCTACTGGTTTGTACTTGCCTAGTGTTATTATTTTTCGTTTTCTCATTAGAAATAGATTAGGATGATAAGAAATTTTTAGCATTCTAATATTAGAAGAGATGAACTTACAAATGTTTGTTTTTGTTTATGACATATATGATTATGGTGCCCATCGCCATAGAAAAAGATACTATTATAAGCATATTGTTGACACCCAAAGTTGCCTGCACCATCACGTGCCGATCATGAGGGTAAAGGTAGTAACAAACCACGTGCTAGCCACGAGGATGAGGAAAAATCAGGATGCACAAGGATATTTGGCCGAATGTGGATGAGCCTATAAATAGAAGTTTATGGTTAGATGGAAAGGGAAGGAACTGCCATGTGTCTAAATATTAGAATAATGCCATAAATATGAAATTCGAGCAGTATTGGCATTGAAATTTGGGTGGACATAATTGAATATGCAAAAGACCGCGTAAAGTCAAGGAATGGTTATTCTTCAGTGACCAAGTCATGCAACCGTTTTTCATGAATCAAGAAGCAATACGGCACCATTAAGGTAGTTGTGAAGAAAAGTAAAAAGGCAAAGGAATATGTGAGGAGGTTAGAAACGGTTACTAAAGAAGGAAGAACTATTTGATAGTTACCAAATTATTTTATAACTACTGCGAGCCATCCAACAAAGAGCCCCCCGGATAATACATTAAATATCTTTACTTTATTTTTACTTTATTGCACTTTAGTTTGATAACTATAGTTTTCAAATTCCGATCGTTGATTAGATTCCAACAAGTATCTATACCTTGGTGCGGCGTCGTTAATTAAATTTTGGTGTTATACCATAAGCTTAACGTTGTTAATTAAATTTTGATGTTGTGTTTGCTATCCAAAGACATTACTGTTGATTAGATTCCACTTTTGTGCCGAACTATCCTTAGGCTGTCATTGATTAAATTTTAACATAGTTTAGAACAAGAGGTGGAAGTTAGCAAGTCATCGATTGTCAATGTTATAATAAATAGATTGAAAATAACACTTGCATTTTGATATCCTTTGTCTAGATTCAACACAAAACCCGTGTCTCCCTTAATGAAAACCAAAATATGTTATTCGGTGAAAGATATTTCATTGCAGAAACAAAATTAACGAAACACATACATTGAATGATCATACAAGTGTTGGAAGTCCTGCTCATTTAAATCACATCGACCTCCTTATTAATAGCAAGTCTAGAACAACTTAGGATGGATAGACATATATTTACTCTACTATACAAGTTGGCACGTACAATTGATAGGTTAAAAGAAGATGGACTTGTAACTATAGAATAACGAGCGGCAATGTTCCCACATATACTTGTCATTTATTTGAAAAATCGTGTAATCAAATTCAGATTTATGAGGTATGGGGAGAAAATAAGTAGGTATTTTAACTTATTTTTAAGTGCGATGATAAGAATGCATAGTATTTTTCTTGTGTCACCTGAAGTAGTTCCTAATGATTGCACCGACAAGAGATAAAAATGGTTTAAGGTATGTTTGTTATGCTATTATATAAATCAATTTATTACTTCAAAGATAAGATTTTTTTTATTTTTTTATACCATGTTTCCTAGGGTTGCTTAGGAGCATTAAATGACACATACATAATGGTATGTGTTCAGACGATTGATAAACCAAGGTACCAAAATAGAAAAGGTGAGGTAGCGATCAATGCGTTAAGAGTTTGCTCACGTAACATGAGATTCGTATATGTTTTACTTGGATGGGAAGGCTTAGCAATTAATTCTAAAGTGCTTTGAGATGCTTTAGTTGAAAACCAAATGATTTGAAGATTCTTTTTGAAAAAATAATTTTTTATAAATATGTTGCATTCTTAGTTATGCAATTTTTGGTGATTGTAAGACAATTAATAATTTTATCATTTGTTATTAGGTAATTATTAACTTGTAGATGTTGTATACTAATGGTGTAACAGCTTATTTGGGGCTAAAGGACCTAGATAAGAAGTGACTCTTGATAGATTTCTAAGATGGTGAAAGGGGTAGAAATGAACCAAAGTGGGTACCGAATAAGGGGAGAGCGATTTTGAGATATATATGTGAAATTGGAATTAACTCACGAAATCACATTTTGATGTAATAACAATACATATCTTTGAAATTCCAAAGTTAAAAGTGTTCGAGTGGGAGCACTTTCAAGATAGTTGATATCTTATGAAGGTGTTTGCTTATATATCAAAGGACAAAACTGTGAGACTTGATATGGGAAGAACCAAAACAGATGGTATCTCAAGTGAGTTAAATTTAGAGAGTCACGAATGGGAAGAGCTTTCTTACTCCTCATAAAGGTATTTGATATCATCTATGCGTGTGGCCAAAGGCTGTACACCAAATTCCCCACAGGAGTATTTTGACATGAAGCATTCTCAAGCTAAAGATGCCATAAAAAGATACTTTAGTCTTATTAAGTTACATTAGCCATTCTTAAGAGTCCATCTTTTTATCCAATAAGATCACAAGGATGATTTGACATTAAAAGAGTTGATGTTGTAGAGCTGCTAGATCATTGGATGACATGGAAGCAAAATTTGGCCGAATAGATGTTTAGTGAGTGGAACGCACATTAAGGCATAAAAGAGTTGTATGATTTGACATTACTTAAAAAATTATTTATTTCTTATTATTATAAGTTTGTTGTAAGATATTTTCCCCCCACTATTATTAGATATGTGTAATAAGGTACTAGCTTGTCATTATTGAGATATACATTCCTTATGTAATGTTTGAATTATGGTTTTATCAAGTACTATGTTGTCTCTATCGTTAAATTTTCTCTTCTATGCTATCCTTTATCATTAAATTTTCTAAAATTGTAATAAGATGTTTAGGAATTGAAAGTAGTGATTTCAGTCAAACTCAAGCAAGGTAACAAAGAGAGACCAACGAGTATGGACAATAGATGAAATACTCTTTTAGATGGTCTTAAAGAACTAGTTGTGCACGGAAAGAAAGATGATAACTCTTTCAAGAGTGGTTATATAATTATGTTAGAGAAGTAGTTTGAAAAAAAGTTCCTTAATTCTGGCATCAAGGTAATCCTCACATAGAGTTAAAGATGATGAGCTTGAAAAAGCTGTGCAATTAGATATATGATTTGAAGGGTCAAAGTGGCTTTAGGAAAAGTATTGTATTAATATTTATTCAAAGAATAACTAATAAAAATATTGCAAGATTTGTGTCACTTCATCTCATTTTACTTTTCTTTTTTAACAAAGCAACGTATTTCTATATAGACCTATTTAGGCGCATCTTCTTTGAAAGGGAAGTCCTTCCCTTAATATGATTGACTAGCAAACATATATGAAAAACACCGTGCCAAGGAAAATCTCAGTAAAGATCATTTAGAAGCTTACGTGGCTGTAGATCATAAAATGTGAGAATCACGATAAGAATGCAACTAATGATGCAAGTCAAACTTACAGTCGCTATCATCTTTTCAAACCCAATATGATTCCTATTTTTCATAAAGGAAAATGATTAAAGCAAAGTAATAAATGAGGCTATTGAGTAGTTGAGATAGCAAGCAATATTTGCTCTTTATTGGAAAAAGCCTAACGAGAGGATGGAGATGATTGCAATTGCAATGGCAATGCTAAATATTTGGAGAATGATAAGAGAAAAATCAATGCGGATTTTATTTAAATGTCTCTAAATACTATGGACAAAATAAAGTTAATTAGTATTACGTGGCTTCACAATTAATGTTGAAGCGGACTCCTCTATCAAGGGTCACTTCTAGTAAAAATGTTCTCAAGCATACTTGTAAATTAATTTTTCTTATTTGAACTAAGGGTTGTACTTCGAACTAATTGTGAAGGTTTTCCAGTATATTTGTGCATGGGAATGATATTTTTATAATGATAAAATGATATTATTTCATGGCACTACATAGTGACATATATACGTCCTTTATATTGACATGCGGTTTCTACCAAATAATGAATAAGATATGATATAAAAAGTTCCAACTCTAAATTTATAGTTCACCAATAAGTAAATAAGATTTGACAATATTTTTGAATTTTGTTAGCCTATCTTGATAAAAAATCCAGTTAACCAAATGTAGCCTTGTAAGGTGGAGAGGGGTCTAGGCAATTCTAGGATGACAAGGGTGAGAGTCGTTGGCCATGAACTTTTGATAAAATGTTTTTGCATTAATAAGTAGCTATAAATATGTTGTGAACCTCATTCCATTTCAATATTGTCTTCCATAACTTTTCGACGGTTCTCAATTTGCCTAAGCTAACCCGACATGAATATCTTTAATATGAAAAATTCCTTGACTATTATGACCCGAACTATCCTAGCATTAATAGAATTCTTTATGAGAGGTAACATGGGCTTGAATCTTCCCAATAATGTAGATTTGGAACTTTGTAGCTTGTCCATCTACAAGTATCAATGAAGCTTCATCAACAACAACATCCCACTTATCACATGAAGCTCTCCAAAGCGAGGACCAACACACTCACTTGCTTCAAGAGCAAGCGCCACATGGTTTCATCGCAATGATGCTCATTACAAAAAAAAAAAAAACTGAGCACAAGGTGCATCGAGTTCGTGGTAGAGGACTTCACAAGTTTCTTGATGAGAGGTCTTAGGCTCTATTTGGTGATCGGCCAAATATTGCCTAATTCTATTTTTTTATTTTCCGAAACAAAAAAGGAACATAAATCTATTTGGTAAATTTTTTCTCCTTGAGAATAAATTTAGAATAGAATTAAGAAGCAGAAAAAAGTTGATTCTTGTTATGGGGAACAAAAAAAAGAATCGGAAAGAGAAACAAAGTAGAAAGACGTCAAATATTGAAACTCATTCTCTGCTTAAGCTATTGATCTTCACGACAACTGCTGCTCCTTCATCGACTCAAGCTGCTCGTTCAAGATGATTTACCTATCTTGCTTGACTCATAATTGTAGGAGGGACACCCTCGCCGCAGTCGAGCAAGGGTTGCCGTCCTCAATCTAGGTGAGGGCTCAAGTGAGCCTTTGCTTAGATCGATAACGAAGGGTTGCCATCCTCAAACCTCGCTTGGGCAAGGACTCGCTCAAGAAGCAGGGATTTCGTCATCATCTTTGCTTTCTTTGTTTCATTACTTTTGATAATAGCTCATCAATTAAACTACGATCCAAATTTGATAGTTCAACACACTATTAGGTTGATAATGTGTCCTAATAGTGTGTTGTGAGCACATAAATCTAGTTCCTGCTCGCTCTCCTAACCTCTTCATTTTGCTAATTGTGCAATTTCATTGATGTTGGTGCTTTTAGAATTTTGCATATCTGTTGGTGCTTTTAGAATCTTGCGTCTCTAAAATCCAATAACTAGTTTCTCACAGTGTTCTTTATTTCATGTTGGGTTTTCTATTTCATTGATTTGATAGTAGTATCTTTGATAGTGTAGACTTTGTAGCTCCTTTTATACCTTTTTATACCCTTTGATTGTGAAATAAGATATTTTAATATGATATTTTAATCTTTTAGTGGTTTGATTGATATAATTGTCAAGGTTCTGCATCCATACTTAAAACATACTTGGACAAGATTTGGAAAGGCTTCTTTTTCACTCAAATTCTTCCTGTTTGGTTGGTTCATGATCAATATTACGAAATGAAATGGACCAGCTTTCGCTTTTGGAAGTGAAATGGTAAATAGTTTACAATTTGAGGGTATATTGAACCTTCTACTCTAGCTTTTTCTAAAAGAAGCCGTTGTCTTTTGTTGATTCTAAGTGCTTTCCTTTTTCTAATTGATGGCGAGGAAATGGTAGAATGGTGCCAGTCTGTTTTTTAGGGTGTCTAGAGTGTGAATAAGATCATGACATGCAAATGGAAGAACAATTAGCTAATTCATACATGTATTCCTTAACAATAGTTAAGTTTTGGCAAATTAGTTAACTATGAGTGAAGTGAATTTACTCTTATCATAAGGTTGTGAATTACGATGCATTGTATCTATCTCTTTTAGGAGGTTAGATGCTAGTGGCTACATAATTTTTTAAGAAGAATAGTATTTGGCACGAACGTATGTTGTTTATTTCCATCAAAGGAATGTGGTTAGTACTTGATGTCTCTTGTAAAATGCTAAATGCTTGAAAGGCAATTATTGCTTGCAAGTGAAAATTTATGCGCCGTACAACTGAAATTTATTATTGCTGGTTGTTGATAAAAGTAACTTCTATAATTAGGCTCAGCTTTGCCTTATGTTATAGCTCTCAGATTTCGGATAAGTTGAGTGGATATTACTTAGCATAGTTATGCACATAGTATGATAACCCCTTATAACTTTGTTATCATTCAAAAGATTGCAAAGCATTCCTTGTGAAAGTTAAGTCTTTTTTCAAGTTGAGATTTTCTTGCCAGAAGAAAAGCTATCCTACAATTATGAGAAAAGTGTGGATGTTTGGAATCTACAGTAATTACTCTGCAACTGCAAACAATTCAAAAAGGCTAACTTGGAACATGCAACTTTGACATTAGATTTGTAGAACTTCTATGGAAAAATGGCATTTTTAGAATGATAGGCATGATGCTGGATACATAGATAAATTCGTGATTTCTCCATTGTAGTTTCTTGTTTCGGTCGGACAAGTGAGATAACATCTTTTTTTTTTTTTTTTTTTTTTTGGTGGTAAAGGTAAGTATATATTGAGGAATAGCCATCTGTACAAAAATCAGGCGCCAAGAACTTTCGCTCATAATGCAAACAAGCATAATGAGTGGAAGGGAGTAGGAGTAAAAGAAACAGTTGAAAACAATTGGCAAAACCAAAAAAACACCACGCCACCAAAGCAACTAAAGGAGCCAGTAGCGCGCGCAAGGTGAAGCACAAGCATCTCGATGAAGCACGAGCCACAGCAAGCAGCAAGGCAAAGTACAAGCACAGCAGCAGCGGAACAAACCAAAGAGGCGAAAGACGCAAAAACACCCACAGACTAGGAGAACAAAACCCCGCCACTAAGTGGGTTAAGCCGAGCCCCCATTAAAAACAAAAGGGTCAAACCCCCATCCTCATTGGAGCCTCCTATTCCTAGGGTTATTCGACATCTTACTAAAGGTCAACACTTCATTCTTGACAACTTTGATGAGATGGTTCTTGAAAGCTGCAACCTCAAGAGTTTCACCACGGAAGATGATACTATTCCTCCTTTTTCCAAATAAGATGGCACATGGCCCCAAAAGAGAACCTGGCAATGGAGTGGAAAAAATCCTTACCAGACAGGAATCTCATGGTCCAAAGGAGATTGTCCGCCCAAGACCTGTTATGCGGAGGAAGATTACATCTTCTAGCCCAAAAATAAGCAAGAGTAGCAGGAACATGACAATTAAAGAAGAGATGGTCAACTGAGTCCGAAATGACATTGCAGAAGGCGCATACTTCATAGTCAATCCTCCATAAGATAGGAGAAAAGCCTGAGTAGGTAGGTGATTCCTGGTAATCAACCAAAGGATAAATTGAAATCTTGGGGCAATGGCGCTGTTCCATATAAATTGAGCCCAGGGAACATGGTTCTTCTTAGTTCTTATTACCTCCCAGGCTGAAGCCACCGAGAAGGTATCGGAAGAGGAACCGCTCCAAGAGAATCGGTCCGGGGCCTGAGTGAGAACCAGAATGGAGACATCGTAGCACTCCAGCAAAGTTCTGAAAACATAACCCTTCGGTGTAAGGAGATTTGCCACCATCGCCTGTGAAGAGAGGCTTGAACTAGCAATGAGGGATTCTGGAATAACAAGGCTCAACAGGCCAACTTGGTGCCAATTGTCAAACCAAAGTGAGACTGAGCGACCATCACCCACTTTCCAACGAAAGGATAGCTTGAAATCCCTTCTCAGCTGAAGGATCTTTTTCCACACCCAAGAGCACACAATAGGTAAGGAAGAGACCCAAAAAATTTTCCTTCTTAAAAAATTGGAATGGATCCATCGACACTAGAGGGACTCTTCGTCAGTAAACAAAATCCAGATGTACTTAAGCATGATTGCTTTATTGCAATCCCGAAGCCTACGTATACCTAGACTACCCTCCTCCTTTAGAAGATAGACCTCTTCCTAAGAGACTTTGGCCCCGCCCCAGCCAAGGTTAGGGCCCTTCCAGAGGAATTGCCCAAAGATGCGTTCAATACGGTCTAAGACCGAAAAATGCAAGGTAAATACACTGGTCCAAAAGACTTGAACATAATGAAAAACTGACCTGATCAATTGAAGTCTTCCAACAAAAGACAGGAACCGCTGAGACCAAGACTGGACCCTAGCTGTGATCCGGTCAATAAGCGTGATACAATCTGCTTTACCAAGCCTAGGGGATATAATGGGCACCCCCAAATAACGCACCAGAAGTCTCTCTTCCCGGAAGCCAAAGGCTAAGAGAGTATTCATATGTAAAGAAGAAAGCCCCCCTGCAAGGAAGACTTCACTTTTATTCTTGTTCGGCAACAACCCACTCCAAGATGAGAAGATATCAAGGCCTCTCTTGAGGAGAGACACCGAAGCGTAGTCCGCCTGACAAAAAAGAAAGACATCATCGGCAAAAAAGAGATGGGAAAGCTTCACGGCTTTACATCTCCAAAAAAACTTAAAGTCCTTATGTGTCGTGCATGAGGTTAGAATTCCCGTGAAAACCTCCATCACTAGGGCAAAGAGATAGGGAGACATAAGGTCCCTTTGCTGCAGCCCACGACCACTTGAAAAGAAATCACGCAGCTCACCATTGATCGAGATGGAATATTTCGGGGTGCAAACACAAATCATGATAAGTCTGATGATCCATTCAAGAAAACCGAAAGCTGAAAGGGTAATCTCAAGAAAATCCCAATCCAAAGTGTCATACGCCTTCTGGAAATTCACCTTAATTGCACACTTAGGCAAATAAGGGTCAAGGTGGAATCTTGCAAATAGCTCCTGGACCAATAGAATATTATCCCTAATCTTTCCACCCTTAACAAAGGCATTTTGGGAAGAACTTACCAAGTCATTTAGGACAACGGCTATACGATTGGCCAAAATCTTCGTAATAACTTTGTAGATAGTATTACAACACGCTATGGACCTAAAATCAAAAATAGCACAGGCGTTAGGAACCTTAGGCACCAAAGCTAGGATCGTGTTGTTAACCTCTCTTAGCAATTGGCTTGAAGAGAAGAACTCCTTCACCACCTCTACTACCAAAGGCCCTACTAAGTCCCAATTACTCTTATAGAACTCCATTATGAAACCATTTGGCCCAGGAGCCTTACTACGGGTAAGAGAAAAGCAGGGTCTGTGACTAATGAACCTGAGGGATCTTTGACCGAAAGGATCCTGTTCCTAATTTGCCTTCTATTCACCGAGTGATGAAAGAACTTGGTGTTTCAATTCCCTTCTAGGAGCCACCTAACTCTTGATTTTTATCCGTAAAAAGATTCTTCTAAGGAACGCAAATCCACAAACAAATGGCGCTAGGATTTCTCCAACTCAGTAAAAGTAATACTACTTGGGTCTTGCTGGAGCTGAAGCTGGGTAAGACGAAGCGCATTCCTTATATCATTAGTCCTCCCAAAAATATCTAAAAAAGCCTCTCTATTTAGCTGCTTGAGACGCCGTTAGAGCCTTTAACTTGCACACGAGTTTAAACATACGAACCTCATGCACCGGACTTTCCTACACTTGCCGAACAATAGAAGGAAAAGCCGGGTCCTTCATCCAAAAATAAAAAAAAAACTTGAAAGGCTTCCTCCTAAAAACCGGGTTGAGAACTCTGACAACCATGGGGGAGTGATTAGAGATTCCTGAGTTTAGAAAGGATGCTTCAGAGAAGGAGAAATCACTATTCCACTTGGCATTAACCAGCACCCGATCAATCTTTCTCATTTTCCTACTAGAACCTGTGGAAGTGGACCAAGTATACCGAAGAGCAACATACCTCAGATCATCCAGCTCTGCGTAGGGTAGACAACGGCTAAATTCATCAAAATAAGGGATCCAAGTGGTAGAACCTCCAACCCGGTCAGAAGGGTCCTTGATGACATTAAAATCACCAACAACCAGCCAAGCCAAATCCTGCACAAGATTACTCATCTGCACAAGGTCTTCCCAAAGTGGTTGATGGCGCATAAAAGTATGCTCTCTATAAATAACAGAAACACAACAAGTCATCCCTGATAAAATAAATTCCAAATGTCCATGGACAGCCTGAGCATTAAGAGAAGAAACTTCAAATCTAACATACTCCGGGTTCCAACCTATCCAGATTCTACCCTGAGGGGTGAACTCATAATTAGCAATCCAATTCCACCTCGTCAAGAAACTCGAAGAGATAGAATTGAAAAGTGAATCAGGAACCTTCGTCTCAAGAAGGCTAACAAAAACCAAATTATTCGAAGTAACGAACCTTCTAATTTTAGCACGTCTAATGGGGTCAACCATGCCCCTAATATTCCAAAAACCTATATACATAATACAAGTAGAAGAGGATTACCGCTTCTTAATAGTCCTACGTCAATCGGAGACTAGTGCAGGCAAGACCAAAGGTGGTGGATCAAGGTGCAATTTTAGTAGCTTATCTTGCATTGTTTTAGAACTCCCAAGAACAGAAGGAACCATCGGAGAAGAAGGACAAATAAAAGTAAATCCTCATCATTCGAACCGAAGCTAGAGCCAGCAATGTCGTCACTCAAGCTAGAATGGAGAATCGAAGAGGAAGGTTCAGCCAAAGCCACCCCTACTAAAGAATGGCCTTCATCAAGCATCGGGGGTTTCTTGGTCGGTGCTTGAGACTTCCGAGCAGGATTAGCAGTAGGAGCAGACTCCTTAAGTTCTAAAGACTGACCACCATCTCCGATAGTATCTAGTCTAAAAGACGCATCATTTTTACTTGTAGGAGCTTTTTTCTTTTTGCCCTTGACTTGTTTCCACCTTGGATCAACACCTGAGGTAGGAAAAACATCAGGGACAGAAGGCTTGTCCAACGTCTGGGCTCGATCAAAAGCACAGGAGATTGCAGCTACTAGAGCTTTATCAGCAGACTTGTTTAGCACCTGGCTAGAGGAAGAGAATCACGTCTCCTTTGCACCAGGGACAACCAAAGGAGGGCGAACCACCTCAGCCACAACTCGCCTTTGGTTAACCACAGGGGCCGGAGCCTGAGCTAGGGGCTCACCCTGATCTTCAGAGCCAGTAGCTTAAGATTTCTAAATAGTATCTACATCAGAGGACTGAGGAGGTGCAGAGGCACATTTATGGCCAAAAATGCCACACCTTGGGCATGTTTAGGGTCTCCACTCATACTCCACACCCACAGAGCATGATTCCCCATTTAGAATAACTTCCACCACCTCACAAGTTGGTTAATCAGCCGTGATTTCCACACAAACTCAGGCAAAAGCGAACATCTTCATTTGCTCGGTGCAACGGTCCATGTACAACGGCTTCCCCACAGCATTGGCAACTTTGCCAGTCCCCTATGCAGGATTTCCACACAAACCCGGGCGAAAGCAAACATCTTCATTTGCTCGGTGCAACGGTCCACGTACCGTGGCTTCTCCACAGCATTGGCAACTTTGCCAATCCCTTATGTAGACTAGAAAGCAAGAGGAAGGTTCCTTAGCCTAATCCAAATCTGTATCGTTAAATGGAGATTTTTTTTAAGCTCTAAGGTAGCCTTCCATTGTTGCAGCACTAACTGCACTCTGGCCACCGTGATAGGTCCTCCTTCTAGGACCTTCCCACGGAATTCACTGTTAGGAACATGGAAAAAATAGAAGCTTTGGCCGTTGGACATCACCTCAGCCAAGTTCAAGCCCTAGGTGCTTTTAAGGGCAGATTTAGTAACCTTGAAAAGCAATCTTCTGCCAATGAAATAGCCAACTGGGCATTCCTTCAGCTTTGGATCCACAGCTTCAAGAATATCCTCAGAAAGCTCAACCACACACTTATTGTTCACATAAAAAGGAGGAAAATACTCCAAGTCATATCCCTTAACAGCAAATTTAGCCACAACAACTTGGGAGCATTCATTCGGGTTCTTCGAGGCATCTCTTTACTAAGGATGTTCAGAGTTAGATCTAGCCTGCTCCTGCCTCGCTGCCCATTAGGACCCCGAGCAGGCCAATTGACTGGATCAACTTTCACACTAGTCAAAGACGGAACAACATGTACCACATCCTCCTTCGAGGAACCAACCTTAGACAAATGATCAACAAAGGGAGGGGAAAGGCTTCGTGCACTAGGCCCTTCCCCAATACTGTGGGCCAGAACCGAAGACATAGCAGTAGAAGAAAATCCTAGCCGATGTCAACCATGATGGCCCAGAAACGAGAACTTACCAAGATGGCTCCATAGGGCTTTTGAAGTAGGATAAGAGGAGGACCTTAACTCCAAAAGACAACCCAAACAACCAGTTAAAGCTCCTGTACTAGCACCGCACCAACAAACAGGGGAACCCCACCGAAGTTGCCCAACGCGACCCAATAGGGAATGAAACAGGGTGAAGGATCTGGGGGTTTGGAGGAGGGTAGAAGAAGGACCTTCCCTCCAAAAATCGGGGCTAACCATCGGTTGAATCAACCGGAAGCAGCTACGAGCTAGGAAGCCAGAACAGTTCCCGAATCGCCCTCTTTAGGAGAAAAGCTCTCTTTCTGAAGTGCCCGTGAGGTAACATATTTTATTTGTAGAATATGTATAAATTGATACTTTATTAATTAGATTGCGTGTATTGCTTGTACTTCCTACATTACTATGTTATTGACTTAATGTATAACTTATGTGATACTTGATTGGTTAAGGTCAAATGGTGTGACATCTTGAATTTCAACCCTATCTCGATAAAATGAAATGGGCTTTTCACTAATGCGCCTATGGTCCTTTTTCTCTAAACTGATCACTCACGAGTTAAACAATCTATTAGGTGAAGCTATTAAGGGGTATAACCGCGGTAAAATCTCTAAAAGCTACCCGGTAGGTTAGATTGAAATAAAATCGTGTCCGATCAATTTTAACCACGAAATTGAATTTGGTTTCGGGAATCGAACGTTCCAGTGTGTCACGATTTATTTTTAGGAACTCATCTCATCTTTCGGGGAAATTTCGTCGAGTCCCGGATTTTGTGGAAAAATCAATCTCGGACAATTCAGAAAATAAGTGAAATTCGGATGGGAGAAGTGATGGCCTATTTTGTTGCCCAAAAGTCCTTAATTTTGGGAAATTAGGCTCAAGAAGATAACTAGGAGATAAAGGGATAAAGCTTGAAGACTTTTGTGAACATTTCAATGATGAATCAAGATATTTTACTTTGACTTGTTGGCTTCTTTTTATTCTCTCTATTTCTCCTCTCCTTTGCGTATACCCACTTCTTTCCTTTAGCTGTTGTCGCCCATTTCCCTCTCTTGCTCATCCCCTCGCATCGTTTCTTTCCTTTTTTCCCTTGAATTTGCTGCCAACCTCCACGTTTCTTCCTCCCCATATTCAGTTCTTTCATTTGTGGCCGCCAGCAGTCAACTCCACTCACCCCAACACTTGTAGCCACCATCCACCGAAGCACCCCCCTTCACGCCCACAGCACCATCAACCTCAACAATTCCAGTAGCCGCAGCAGCGCTTCATCGTCTCCACCACCTCATCAGCCCTCACTGCATCATCGTCTGAGCCCAGCAATTACTGCCAACTAGCCACGCCATCAGTTGAGACCAGCTTAATCGAAACCAGCTCTTCTCAGCCTTCAACAGAACAAGTTTTCCCAGCTCGAGCAGCGAGCTTGTTGGCCGTTTTTAGCCCTTTCCGGGCCTTCCTTGGAGCCGCTGTAGACATGGAATCTCATCGTCGTCATGTCACGGTCACCGTGAACCCGTTTATTCGCTAATTTGGTGAGTTAACTCCACAATCCTTGATTAAGTTGTTAATTGCATTTAGAAGGTTAGATTAGTGTTAATTAGCTTAGTTAGATTAGTATTAAGTGAGATTAACTTTAATATGGATTAATGCTAATTTAGAATGGTTAGATTAGCGTTAAAATGGATTAGTGTTGATCTAATTGGTGAGATTAGCACTAATGAGAAGGGATAAGCCCAATTTGGTGAATTTTTCCCGGATTAGTTCACTGGACTCTCACCGTTTGTCATTTTTGTAGATCAAAATGGGTTGCGAATTTGAGGTTGACTCCTCTTGAGAAATGTTTCAGACATCTTCAACTATGACATATATTTTATTCAAGATTTTTAGAGATTTGAAAGAATGAGATTTTAGTTTCGTCATTTGCAAACAAAATTTTGGATGGTGCTGGAATCTGTGACCTTTTGGGATTTTAGGGATTTTTATTAACTCTTAAAGTTCGAATTCAAAATGGTCTCTTCACAAAAGTTGTTTGTCACATCTTTTAGTTTAACATACTCAAATTTCATATCAAATGGACAAGTTTTGGGTCTTGAATAAAACTGATTTCGGAAAATAAACTTTCTGAAAACAGACACAGTTTTTTGCACTAGATTGAGCAATTTACTAGGCTTAATCTAGAGGGATCTGGGTTAAGGTGTCTTCATGAAAAAATATTCTTTTATGTGTCTTTTACAACATATTCAAATTTGAGAATTTTCCGAGCTTGTTTGTTTAGATTTCTAGATTTAAACTTGGAGACGTGCGAGTGGCCCGGTTTTTGCCGGTTAGGACCGATTGTGATTTTGTTGTTGTTCTTGGTGTCGTGCTTGTTGGATAACGTATATTTAGTGACTTGGCGGACTTTTGGCATGCTTAGAACTTGTGCGTGATGAGATGAGATGGATTGCTTTATGTTGGTTGCCTAATATTATTGCAACATGTAACCTTTTGGACTATCAAAATAGAAAATAAATGAGATATCGGATCCGGACACAAGAACTTATTTTCCCAATAAAACAATAAGATTTTAAATTAGGTGTATGCAAAGTTTGACGGATTAATTTTGAGTATGTGAGCACCTATGAATTTGTTTCTAAAAGTTTTGAACAAAAAAAAAAAGGGTTACTAAAGCTTAGTTCCAAAAAGGGGTGTTTGGAAAAGAAATTAGAAAAAAAAAAAATGGTGTTGGGTTTGGACCCCAAGTTTTAGAGTTTGGGACACCTGAAGTGCCATAACTTGGCACGGGGGGCATTTAAGTGCCATAACTTTTTTTCGGTACACTTAAGTGCCAATTTTTTTTTCAAATGGGACACTTAAGTGCCACCTCCGGCGACCTTGCCGGAAATTCTACGTGGCATGTGTTTATTATTTTTTAATGCTTGCGTGGCTCGCCGGAGAGCTGAGTCGGCGCTGACTTAGCAAAAACGACATCGTTTACATAATAAAAAATTAATTAAATTAAATTAAAACTTAATTTTAATTAAAAATACTCTAAAATTTTTTAAAAAAAAGGGGGACGAAGGGGGCGGGCGGCCGAGGGCGAGCCCTCGCCACCGCCGCCTCCCCGCCGTCGCCGAGATCCGGCGAGGGCCGCGGGCCCTCGCCGCCTCCCCCTCCGTCGCCGGCCCTTCCGGCGACGGCGGGGGAGGCGGCGGGCGGCGAGGGCTCGCCCTCGGCCCGCCCGCCCCTTCGTCCCCACCCCTTTTTTTTTTAATTTTTTAATTTTTAGAGTATTTTTAATTAAAATTAAGTTTTAATTTAATTTAATTAATTAATTATTATTTTTACACGTCGACACGAAACGGCGTCGTTTTTGCATTTTTTTGCCACGTCGCATACAAAAACGACGCCGTTTTGGACCTCCATCGCCGGAAAATTGCCACGTCAGCCGTTTGGCCGAATTTTCGCCGGAGTGGCACTTAAATGTTCCATTTTACTCCGATATTGGCACTTAAGTGTTCCATTTGAAAAAAAAGTGACACTTAAGTGTACCGAAAAAAAGTTATGGCACTTAAGTGTCCCCCCGTGCCAAGTTATGGCACTCCAGGTGTTCTTTACTCCCAAGTTTTATATACTCAATAAAACGAGGAGGTTTTATACTAAATGTGTGCAAAGTTTGGCGGGTTAATTTTAAGTACATGACCTCGTACGAATTTATTTTGGAAGGTTTTGAACAAAAAAAATGGTAGTTGCAAGTTTTATTATTTGAAAAGGGATTTTGGTTTTCTTGGCTAGATGACGGGAGATAAGAAATGGGTTTGATTGATGATGTGCGTGCATGCTCACTAAGTGGAACCCGTCACCCAACGGTAGTTTGAGGGCGATGCCTGATTTTATCGGATGCCTGGTGGGAGTTCGGAAGTCGGTCGTGGTAGAGGTCGGACCAATGCCCCTTTTTGGAATGCCGTTTAAGCAGGAGTTCTAGACATTGCGGTGCCCGACGTGGCGGGACAATGCCCAATTTTTATAGGATGCTCGGCGGGAGTCTGGATGATTGCCGACTAGGGAGTGGGCAATGGCCGTTGGGCCATAAACAATTGGAACATGCTTGAATGTTTAAGATAGCCGCGCTTGATTATGGGGCAAAATTATGTGGTACGGTATGAGACGTGTCATAATGGTTTTACCTTATAATCAGGACCCCTGTGTTTGATTGATATGTGACATGAGGTGTTCCAATTGTTAAGCATGCTTGTGATATTCATAATGCGTATATGGTGCATTAATGTGCAAGGATGCGCCCAAGCGAGGTAAGTTCTGGATGGTGTATGTTTAGGCTGCCTCTAGGTGAATTCTCGCCCTAGTTGGGGCTTAGGGTTTAACTTTCTGAGATTTTTATCTCACCTGGTCGTGGGTTACCCATTTTTAGGTACCTAGTGTAGAGAACCCGGAGCCGAGACGGCAGGGTCAAGAGCGTAGGTAGTTCAATAGTTCTATTTGAACTAGACTTATGTGTATAGGCTGGTAGGACCAACTGGATTTGTTTATAAAGCATGATTGGTAAAATTTGGTTGTCCTGTTTTTTATCCCATGTTTGTTGTTGTTTGGGGTTTATGAGTTGCTTCCGCATGTGCATAAAACGAAAGGGTCGGCGATGCATTTTGGGATGTCACAAAATTTTAGTCGACCGCCGAGGGATGTGCGCATGCCCGAGGTTCGAGGCGTGACAAATGGCATTACAAAAAGAGATGTTCAATGCAAGGTAAATTGAACCTTTAATCAACTTGTTTATAAGTTTGTTAGTAAATGGGGCTAAAAAGAGAAATTGCACATTTTCTACTTACAACAAAATAAGATGGAATAACACATGGGCTGAATACATTAAATAGATAGGATACCAATACAGTTTACTATAGTTGAAGAATAAAGTGAACAAACTGAGAAAATAATATGGTAGTTTTAAGAAGTTTATTTGACAATCTAGATTTGGTTGGGATAATGTGAATAAAATAGTTATTGTCGATGATCTAAATATTTGGGATTCTTACATTAATGTATCTTTTATCTTTTGATCATTTTGATATCATTGTAGTTGTAAGTTTTTTAGAAATTTGATTATGTTACTAACATATGTCATTATTGTGAAAATTGTAGGATAATATTGGAGGGGCAAAATTCAAGAAGGTTGGAGTTTCTCAGTTTTCCGAGTTGTGTATTATATTTTAGGGTACATATGCTACTGGGGATCATGTCACGGGAAATCTTGACGATTTGATAGTATCAGAAAAAATGTGACAATGGTGGTGGCAATGTAGAGGGTAATCTAGAAAACTTCAATAAACACCACATTGATGAGAGAATTATTACATTCGGCAATACTGTAATTTTTTGTTCATGACACATGCAAATTGGATAGGACTCCAAATACTAAGAGGAGAAAGAAGAATGGCCCTAGTGTTTCTAGCACTTGCAAAGCCATACAAGAGCTGATCAAAACTAGGACAAGTTAATTTGTGAGTAATTTTACCACATCACAGGTCACAGCACCCCCTATAAACCCTTTCTTTATGTTTGGTATGATTGATGTTCTAGTTAGCATGCATGAATGAGAGTAAGATCTTTATAACAAAGGAGTAGAATGAGCATGCGTTAGTGCCACATATATGGAGGCTTTCATCAAATCCCCAACTGAAAGGAGACATGGATTTCTTTAATATCTTTAGTAAATGTTGAGAAATGCATTGTGGATTGCATATGGTTTCATTTAATTGCATGACTCATGTTATTGGTTTATATTTGGTTTTTAAAGATATTATTGTTTAGACTCTTGTACTTGTATAGTAATATAGGTATGATGGATTGCTTGAGATTTTTATATTTAGTTTGCTTTCACTCTATAACTTATGTTATTGGTTGTTATTGAATAGTTTTTCATAGACATGCGGACCTCTAAAGTGCCATAACTTGACAGAAATGGACACTTAAGTGCTATAACTTATGAAAGGTACACTTAAGTGCTAAAATCGGAGTAAAATGGATTATTTGAATGCCAATTCGGCCAAAATCCGGCCAAATTGCACACATGGCATTTTTCAAGCGAAGCAAGCCCAAAACGACGCTGTTTTGCACGTTGACATGACCAAATAATGCAAAAACGGTGTCGTTTTGGGCTGACGTGGTAAAATAAATAAATTAAATAAATTAAATAAAATTAAATTTAGTTAAAATATTTAAAAATAATAATTTTAATACTAAAAAAATTTAAAAATAAAAATAAAACAAAACAAAAAAAAAAAAAGGAAAGGGGGAGGCAATTGAGCCACCGCCGCCTCCTCGCCGTCGCCGAGAAGGGCCAGCGACAGCGGGTGGAGGGCCGGCCGGGGTCGTCGAGCCTTGGCTAGGGCCCAGCGACCATGGCCGACCTACGGCAAGGGTTGGCGGCCCTCACTCAGCCGGGCTAGGGGCCGCCGCCCGCTGGGGCGACCCCTAGCGAGCGGCAGCCCTTGGCCGGTGGGTGAGGGTCGTCGACCCTCGCCGGATCCGGGTGGATCCGGGCAAGGGCCGCGACCCTCGCCCGATTTGGGGCGAGGGCTTGCGAGCCCTCGCCGGCCCTCCAGCCGACGACGGCGGGCCCTCGGCCGCCTCCCCCTTTCCTTTTTGTTTTTTAATTTTTTTAATTTTTTAATATTAAAATTCTTATTTTTAAATATTTTAACTAAATTTAATTTATTTAATTTTTATATATTTTTTTACCACGTCAGCCCATTATTTGGTCACGTTAGCGTGCAAAACGAGGTCGTTTTGGGCTCGTTTCTCCGGAAAAATAACACGTCAGCGTTTTGGCCGGACTTTGGCCGGAGTGGCACTTAAGTGATCCGTTTTTTTTTTTTTTTTTCGAATGTGGCACTTAAGTGTACTTTTCGTAAGTTATGGTATTTAAGTGTCCCCTTATGCCAAGTTATGGCACTTGAAGTGTTCTTTTAGCGTTTTTCATATATTTATATTGATGCTTTTGTATTTGTGTGATGATATAAATAATATGGAAGGGGGATCAAATAATTTGTCTAATGGTAGAATAGATTAAGCAATTCTTGGATGAGGATGACATTGACATATTGATTGGTTATACAATATTGAGGTGGACATGTCCATGTATATAAAATAACTAATTAAAGGCAGCAAACTTTTAGGACCTAAATAGAAAAAAGAGATTATTTATGGACCTTCAGATAGAATATATGAAGCCTTGAAAATGAAAAGACATGTTTTTTTATAACTTATGTAATTTAATGAGGGCAAGAGGTTGGTTGAAAGATAGTTGGTATGTTAGAATAGATGAAAAGGTTGGGATTTTCTTATCTTTGGTTAGTCATAATAACTCCAATAGAGGTTTATGTGAGAGATTCCAATGTTCACAAGAAACAATCAACAAGTATTTTAATATAGTATTGAAAGCAATTTTCAAACTTACAAAAGATGTTATTAAACCACTATCCTTTGATGTTGTCTCATGGGAAAATTTTATGGATCCTAATCATGGACGTTACTTTAAGGTATAGTTTTTATATTGATTTCACATCATCAAATACATGTAGTTGATAATTTTGTAGAACATTGGATTTTCATAAATTCATAGGGTTGTATAGGTTCTATTGATAGCATGCATATAAACGCTTCCGTTTGTGTGTCTCAGCAGATCTCATATAGAGGCAGAAAAGGGAATACCACTGAGAATATGCTATGTGATTGTTCATTTGATATGAAATTTGCTTTCGTATATTCTTGGTAGGAAGGATCTATTAACTATTGTCGAATGCTTTTGGTAGCACCCGAGACTCCTTGATTGCAATTTCCTTGACCACCACCAGGTATTTGATTTGTATATAAGGAGAAACTCATTTTATGATTGTATTATAGTTGCATATCATAACAATATATATATATATATATTTATATATTATGTTATAGACAAATACTACGTGATAGATTTTAGTTATACAGCACTTCTGGAATTTTTAACTTTGTTTAAATGTGAACAATATCATTTGAACAAATATAGGCGGAGGGGGAGACAACCAAGAATAGCAAGAGTAGCAAGAGAATTATTCAACCATAGGCATTCTTCACTAAGGAATATAATTGAGAGGTCATTTAGGGCATTAAAGAATCGCTTTATCATTTCGAGATACATGCCTTTATTTACAATTTGAAAGCAAACACTTATTGTAATTGTATGTTGTGCTTTCCATAATTACATTCATGATCAAAATAGGATGGATAAAAACTTTGCCCTATATATGGAGATCCAGAGTACCCATTTTGGACTTAGAGAATTGGAATTTGTAGGTGATACATCAAATGAGCAAGTAATTGACATAAACATGTTTAAGAAAAATATTGCAAATAAAATGGTAATGAATTGTAATATGCTTGAGATTTCATAACTTTATGTTTCCGACTTTTATAATATTGTTTTTAAATATTGACTTATTGAAGCCAATCTTTTAAAGTTGAACAATAGACTACATTACTTCATTTTTTATTTATGGATAAGTTGTGCGTACATTTTAAGGTATCATTTTTTAAGAAAATTCTCTAAAAAGTCTTAAAACTTATTGCACATTTGTCAATTCAGTCATAAACCTTTCAATATTATTAATTTAATCCTAAACCTTTTTCATTTATTATAAATTGAGTTCATCCGGTCAATTTTGATGGGAAATTGCTAACGTGATCAATCAGCTAGCTCTAGCATGGAGCTTTTTAATAATTTTTTAGAATTTTTAATTTTTTTAAATTTTAAATTTTAATTTTTTGGTTTGGGGTTAGGGTCGGTCGACCCTTGCTAGATTTGGCCAAGCGAGGGCTCGCTAAGCGAGGTTGCCGCTCTTCTTGAATCTAGTAAGGCGAGGCCCTTGAGTGAGGTCGTTGCTCTCGCTTTTGTTGGGGAGGAAGTGCCACATCAGAGCCGATCGGCCACGTCAGCAATTTTTGACCAAAATTGACTTAATGGACTAAATTGACAAAAAGTAAAAATGTTTAGGACTGAATTGGTCAAATTGAAAGATTTAGAATTGAATTGGCTAAATTATAATATATTTATGACTTTTTGAGCAATTTTCCTCATTTTTTTGTCAAGAGCACCGCTTGGAGGAGGTTATGCATCTTGCAATGACCCCCACCGACTAGTTAAATCTTGTGATATAAGACTTATGGATAAGTTACATCGATGAGTTTCATGTTTTCGCCTTTTCTTTGCTTCATTTTCTTGTTTGGGGCTTAGAAGGAGTCATATTGGTTTGAAGATTTTTTTTTTTTTTTTTTAAATTTTGAATCAATGCTGAATTTTACTTTGTGGGGAATTCTAAAGGATAAAGGTGATTAGTTTTTACTTGAATGAGTTATAAAAAGAAAAAAGAAGTGTCGGAGAAACGTTGTGTGTTCGGTTGGGGGGTGGAGCATCTCTCTCTTTCTTGCTCATGCATCGCCCATCAAAGTGGGGTGTAGATCAAAACCCTTCTCAAGTACACATGACCAAATTGGACAAGAACGGGGAAAAAAAAAAGGAGAGCAAAGTAGGCAAAAAGGGGTAGGGAAGAAAAAAGGGGAAGAGGGAGGGAATAAGAGAAGAATCTTTGCTAAATTAAATTAACATCCATCCGTATGAAATTCAAAATGGATTTGATATTTTTTTTGGTAAAGAAATTCAAAATGGATTTGATATTTAATCATATAAAAGTAAATATTAATAGAAAATGAGCAATTACCAATGAAAAAAAAAAAAAACCTCTTTTCTTCACTTATAAGAAGGCAATTAAATTGATGAGTTTTCTTACCTTTTACCAAAAAAATAAATAAATAAATTGATGAGTAGTTCATGAGAATTAAATACCAAGTTTACACTCCTCTAAACAGGCATTTGAAAAAAAAATTGGAATAAAAATATTATGCAGTTATTAAATGTATTTACGTTCTTTTTATATTTTAATTAGAAATTTTATATAGTTACCAAACGTGTTCTTTTTGCTTAAAACCCATCAAGAGGACGAAATTAAAATAAAAAAATTAATTCTAATAAGAAATTATTTTTGAGAATAGAATAATTACCAAATAAATCTTTACCAAAAAAAAGAATAATTACCAAATAAATCTTTAAAAAAAATCTCTTAAAACTTATCATTTCAAGCCTGCCATTGTCAAGGGGGTTGGTGAAGCTTACCCCATGCACAAGCTGGATGAGGTGGTCAAGTCGACAGCATCACATAGTCAAGCGAATGTGGATACTGGATTCATCAAAAGTGGTCATTTTTATGAAATTCGAATTGTACAAAAGGTAATTTTTTATGAGATTCAAAGTACTGGGCCAATCCCTGAATTAGTTAAAGCCCCCGGGGGGTCCACGCAATATATCCTAATAAATTATTGGGGGTGGTTGAGCAAAGTGATCATTGGAATCTTAGGAAAGGTTCCACTAAAAATCTACTGAAATTTCAATAAATGCTGGTCAACCAATTAAATTCGATCGTGAAGGATACGAAGAAAGTTAAAAATGGCCAGAAATCCTCCCACATCTGTCAAATCAAAGGAAAAGACCATAGATTAGGAGAAGAGTCAAGGAAATGGCTGTCCAAATCAAGGGTGCTTAATAACTAAAAATGTAAATTAACTAATTACCCTTCTGGCAATGGAAGATACCAGTCGAATTCAAAAATTAAATACGTCTCCTAATCACGGAAATCACTCTACGGAGGGCATTGAAAATGTCGTTATACATCGCACCAACTTGGCCGATTATTCTCCATCATTTCTGGACAATTTATAAGGCAACGGAAAAAAATCACACTCGATTTTCAGGTGATTTGAATCCGAAGCAATGAATTTGAGCTAATCCACTGATAATTATTGATACGACCCAAGTTAATTTATCGAATACAAGTCGAGAGGGGAAGATCGTGACGAGAGATGGCGCCGCGGACGACGTCGTGGCGACCGTGACCGGCGCGTCGTCGCCTCTTTCTTTGCGGCTCGTTTCGCGCTGTCTTCCTCTCTCCCTCTCCCTATTTGGACTCCAATGTCCAGCTGAAAATTTCAAGGGGAAAAAGGTGACCCAGGATCTGTCGAGCTTCTTCTGGTCAATATCAGCAAGTGGCGGACGAGGAAAGGAGAGAGAAATTCGATCTTGGTCGGTTGTTACGTCGACCCAGAATTCCATTTGCTTGAATTGTCTTCGCGTTCGAGCGGATTTCGAGTGGGTTTGGGGAGATGGGTAAGGGAGGAGGCTGTGTTCCCAGCAAGAAGAAGCTCTCCGGCGTCGCCGCCGACGGCGAGAGGGACGCGGTGCCGATCCCGGTGGAGGTCGAGGACCAGGCCCTGGAGGCCGAGCCGAAGGCCGCGCCGGGGGTGGCGAAGCTGAGGGTGTTCATCGTGTTCTACTCCATGTACGGCCACGTGGAGGCGCTGGCGAAGAGGATGAAGAAGGGGGTCGACGGCGTGGACGGGGTGGAGGGGGTCCTGTACCGGGTGCCGGAGACGCTGTCGCCGGAGGTGCTGGAGAAGATGAAGGCGCCGCCGAAGGACGAGGCGGTCCCCGTGATCGGAGCGGGGGAGCTTGTGGAGGCGGATGCGGTGCTGTTCGGGTTCCCGACGCGGTACGGGTGCATGGCCGCGCAGATGAAGGCCTTCTTCGACGCCACTGGGCAGCTGTGGCAGGAGCAGAAGCTCGCAGGCAAGCCGGCCGGGCTCTTCGTGAGCACGGGCACTCAGGGAGGCGGGCAGGAGACGACTGCGTAAGTGTGAATTGCCGATTTTGGTTTTGTTTCTTGCTCCATTAGATAATTTCTGTGGTTGATCTTGAATGTGCGATGTTTTTGGTGCTTCTTTTGTATTTGAGATGATGCAAATCTTTTGTGGATTCTGTTTGTGGTTGAATATTTGCGCTACTGGAATTGTATGCAGAAAGTTAGTGATATGGCCATTCGGATGCTTTGTTATGATCAGAGGAAAGGGGGAAAATTTCCTTGCCTTTAGCTTATAATGGAGGGGGTGTGGCAGTCTAATTTCAAGTATATCGGATTATTTGTGCAGTGGTCTTCATGTGAATCTGTAGTTTAATTGCAATGGGGTTGCATTTTAAAGTGATTCTTGTTCTATTCTGTTTTGTTATATCAGTTAAGTGGATCACACTTGTTTGGTTATGTCTGTTCTAAGTTAAAGGATATTGGTGTTACTTCTACGCTGTGGTAATCAAACATAGGGACATTGGAATGGTATGGACAATCAAGTTTTTGATTCTAATTGCTAACTTTGGTTGATAACTGCAAGATGCTTGTGAAAACATGTGGGTTCTTCGAGACTTTCCTGATGGCAGGGACGTAGCTTGTAGCCTAACCCTATAAATAGAATGGAAAGTTTTGATTCCTTATTTGAAGCGGTAAGGACAAGCTTGATGTTGTGTTCAACTTGGTTTTAGTATTCTATTCTGAGCCTGTGGCTAAAACTTTTTCCTTTTCTCCAGCACAGTTTTATCGTTTACGATGTTCATCTCTTGATTGTCATGAATGAATTTTTTTCCTTTCAGTTTTATGCTTCTGCTTGCTTGGCACATTAAGTTTCAGCTTAACTTTGAGGATATGTAACTTTGCAGATGCAATTTTCCATCTGAGACATCTTATGGTCTTATATCGGGTCTTATTATTTAAAATTCTGTCTCTAGAACATGGCGAGGTTATTTTATTCTAATTATAGTTTTGACTTCCAAAGAGATGAACATCATGGCCAATAATACTATAGTAGCAGAAACATTGTCCCCAGCAACATAGATGCGTCAACTTACATTACAGTTGGATTTATTATTAACATACTCTCTTGGTTTGGTGCAAGGTCATTAGGAGTTTTTTATTATTATTATGTATTTTAAGGGGATGTTGAACTGTTCGTGGAAAGCAAAGAATGAACATATAGCAGAGGTTGATTGAAATTAAGTATTCTGGCTGTTGCCCCATGGGGTGCAGCACAGTTGGTGCTGCTGCTTTGATCCCACCCATTTGGTGCAAGCGTGAATACTCCAGATACGTAGCTCCTCCGACTTACCCAGAGCAAGGGTGGGGTCCCTCCTCACACCCCATGAAAGGTGCCGCAACTGGTACAAGCCAGGACGGCTTGGATGTGGCTGTTGAATGTGACTGATTATGGAGATTTGTTTTTGTTAAGGTGATTGTGACTTGGTCAAACTTCATTTTTCTGGGCTTGTAATTGTCACTGCTGATGCAGCTTTGGAGCTCATTCTATTATTATTTGTCGTTTTCAAATGCATATTCCGATAATTAATTCAAGTCTTACCTACTTAAATAATGAATACAGTTTTCTGTGCATTGAATATGGTGGATTCTGCTCATCAGAGAGAAGTATGCACTCTGCCTAGTCACTTGCTGTTAGAACTTGCCTATTGTTTTTAGTTGTCTTTCTGCTCGTGATAGCTCTAAACCTCTTCCATATTTGGTGCTGCAATCGTATAAGAATTGTCATGGAGCCTTATATTGCAGAAGATATATGTCCTGGCAGTGGCCGCTCCTGCATGTTCACTGTTGAAATTTATGTTTAAGTTAAATAAAATATTTATCTTTCATTTGATTTGCGTATAAAAGAAGCACAGGATTTAACAATAGTTAAACTGTTGTCTTGCTTGATTGTGACCTGTACCTGATTCGATGCAGTTGGACTGCAATCACCCAGTTGGCTCACCATGGAATGCTGTTTGTTCCGATTGGATACACTTTTGGCGCCGGTATGTTTAAAATGGATGAAATCCGCGGGGGCTCCCCATATGGTGCTGGAGTTTTTGCGGGTGATGGGTCAAGAGAGGCCACAGATGCGGAGTTGGCGCTCGCAGAGCATCAGGGCAAGTATATGGCTGCAGTTGTTAAGAGGCTCGCCCTGGCTTGATTGATGATTCATCTTCTGAATGATGTCAAGTTGGTTCCTTGTTTCTGTTTATTCATTCAGATAATAATATATCAATTATTCTTTCGGGCAATTTGAAGAGTCGTAGAGTCATAGAAAGTTAATGGTTCGGTTCTCAGTTCATGTGTCTTGTGCTCGAATTTCTGTATATGTTGCATGAAATCTTGTCGTATTGTTTCAAATGGTACTGGAAGTCCTAAAACGAGTTTCCTTATGCTGGAATTTTGGCCCCATGAAAGGGAGCATTGGAAGATGCTCTGTCCTTCTGTTCTCAATTTGATTATCAATATAGAAGATTAGAAGCCCATTAACTCTTGAGAGAATGGTTATGTTGTGGTGGAAAATGGAAATGAATGAAGCTTTACATATTAATGGTTTGAGTGGCTCGTAAGTGACTTTAATTCTTTCTTATATTATTTTTCATATTTATTTTTCAGTTTTTCAATTTAAAAGTGGACATCAAAATATTTTAGTAATTTTAGATTTTGTTTCTTGATTTTTTCATTTGAAAGGTTGGATCTTTATTGCTATTTGTTCATCTTCTTGTTTTTGGCTTGAGCTATTCTCCCATCTTTAAAAGCATATGAACATCAGCATTTTATATCATTTGAATATCGGGTAAGCATTTTTGTAAATTTCTAAAAAGATATTCAAAGAATATCTCTTTATATTTGTGGAATAGATAAAAATTAGTTTTTCACCTTTAATAATTCAAAATGGACATCTTAAACTCATTGATTTTGTCAACATGTGTCTTGAGAACCTTCCTAAGGGTGCGTATGCGTATGGTAACTTTTTTTGTCCTACGAATAATTTCTGTTCAAAACCAATTTTTTTTAATATTTGTGTCTTGGATATATTTTTGAGCATTTGAAAGAGTTTGATAACTTTACAAAATTTCGATCCGAAACAGAAAAGTGTTTAATATAACCCCAAATATTTTCATGACTAGCAATTTCTTTTAATTTATTAATATTTTTTTTTTCATTTTTTTAATTTCTTTTCTCTTTTCTTTTTCTTTTCCTTCCTCTAGGTGGTCGTTGGCTTTGGCCATGGCCGGCCCGTGATCGACCGGATGAGGTCGTCAACTTTGTGGGATTGGCTCGGTAAGGCTTGGCTTCGCCCTATCTAGGGAAGGCGACCTTATCAAGATCTAGCAAGGCTGAGCCTTGTGTGGCCGCGGTCATCAATGAGACTCGACCTCACCTAGCTATTATAAGGTTGGTCTCGCTAGATCTAGGTGAGATTGAGTTTTGCCTAGCCATGGCGAGGCTTGAGAGTTGCCTTGCCAATGGTTGGCAAGCTCGAGGCGAACTCAGCGGGGGCCAATAAGGCGTCGGTGAAGTTGTCGGGCCCCATTGGGTTGGTCGTCGGCCATTGCCAAGGCTAGCAGCTGGCGAGGGGATTAAGTTGCTTTCAGGAACAAAGAAATAATTTTTTTTTATTGTTTCTTATTTATGTTCTAAATCTATTTTCGGGAACAATTTATTCCCAAAAACTAAAAAAAAAAAATACTAGACATGTTTTTATTTTATTTCTGTTTTGAAGAACAAAAAAAAAAAAAAAAAAAACAAGTTTCACATGGCGCTACCAAACAATACCGTCCAAAATGAGTAGTACTCGTCGAGATTCACAAAGGATAGAAAATTCGATGCCTTGTTATTTTATTTGGTAATCTTAAATAAAGTTATGCAAATTCTCTTTCGAAAGACAACACTTACTACAAAAGTTCAATCTCTTAGTGGAGAATAAGAATACTTCCATTACAAGCCATCCTTCTTTTTGGTTAAGTTAAAAACCATACTTCATACATGTAACAATCAAATATCAACACAGTGTTCTTTCCCACTAGTCGAGAAACAATAGTAAAATCAGTTTCAGAAAACACATTTGTTTGATGGTTAAAACTTACAGACATCGCGAAATATCACGTTTTTTTTTTTCCCTCTATTTTTCATGTTTAATGTCGTCTAAAAGTAATAAGTTAGTGAAAAATATTGTCATGATCAAAATAAGAAAGTTTAGTCCTCAGAAAAGAACCCAAACCAAATTTGAAAACTCACTCAAATTTCCATCACTGGGTTGACCATTCCTGGAGTTGGAATTTGAGCCCCGATGTGGTGACCAGAGTTCAATGCTCTGAACCTGGGTTTGCCACGCCTAGGCCCGGGTATTAGATGCCTGAATCCAAGTCCTTGGTATGCAGACCCGGGTCTTGGACTCCTGGCTGCCGAATCTTGGACTCCTAGCCCCAATCCGACCTCGAACCTAAGTCCACCCCATCAGATTTAGGGCCCGACACTCGGACACGTCTAAGTATGCTTGTCATCACTTCATTTCCACACTTCCCAAAAATTATATGGGTTACTTGCAGATTTAGGCATGGCACTAAAAGTCAAAAGAGATCGTATTGGAACAAATTCAAAATAGTGATTTGTTACATCTTTGCATATTGTTATTTCTTTTGTCAATAAAAAGTGTTGCCGAGATTCTTATCGCTTATTCTTGGAAAGAAGATGTTATTATTATCATATTATTCTTGTTTCCTGTTTGTGGTGTTTCCTTCTTTATGTAAATGGTTGCTTGTTGCTTTGCCATAGGCAGTCGTGTTGTACATATGATGAATAACGGTAGACCTACTCCCTAAGAAAAAAGAAGAAAGGGGGAGTTTTTTTGTCTGTAGATAAAGGCATATTGCTGAATCTCATTATTTCCTTATGTTTTTATTTGTGTGTTTGATCATGCTAGACTTCAACAAGAAGACACACCTTCCTCTTAAGCTTTGGCCTATTTGGATCAGTCTCTCTCATCATCTCCAGCAAAAACAAAATCTTCCATTGAAAGGCTTCTTGAAAAGATCAATCTTTCTTCCGCCTTTAATAATTTTCTTTTCAAAATATCAAAAGAGTCTCTATTATCTTTGGGGGATAGGCAAAAATTGGTTTTCCTCCTTTAATAATTTGGAATAAACATACCTTTAAACTTATGAATTTTATTAACAAGTCTCACGGCACACTCATTAAACATCCACATGAAAGAAAAAAAGGGTTATTATTTCCAATCAAATTTCTCTCTCAAACTATATATAATTAATACACTAGAAACCAAAATATATTTTTATTATATATTATTAATAAATACCCAAGATGCTCGCCAACAAGATCACAAATTTATTAGTGAACCCTGAATGATAGAAATTTCAGTACATCGCCACTTTTATGTAATAGATCACTTTTTACTTTTGAAAGGGCGAGTTAACAAATTCACTTTAAAAAATTATTCTTCTTCTTTTTTTTTTTAAAATTATTCTTGACCCACTAAATCCTCTTTTAGCGTTGGACAAACGCTTGGGTAACCTAGCTTTTAACTACGGACTCCTATAAAAGTTCAATGTCAAGTGCAGAAAAAGAGTGCTTCGACTTAAAGCCATCCCTTTCCTTTGGCTAAGTAAAAAAGCAGCACTTTATATTCAAATAATCTAAATTTTACACAGGGAGTTCTTCCCAATTAGTTGAGGAACAACAATAAAAGAAAATCTTACAAATTTTCCCCATTCTTTTTCATGTTTAAAATCATCCAAATAAAATAATTGATTGAAAACCATTTTTAATGAATTTTAGTTGCAAAGTTGGAACACTGATAAAATTAAAAAAATTCACTAAAATTTTCATCAAACCATCAGTCATTTCAATTGATTGGACCTAGTCTTGACATTATGACTTGAGTTCAATACTATGTGTACTTGAATTTGCAATACCTTAGACATTGGTCTTAAATGCTAGATCCGAGTCTTTAGCGTGCGAACTTGGCTTCTTGGACTCTGCTCCCGATCTTAGGACCTCTTGGCTCTTGAACCTAGGTTCGAGTTCGAACTCGAGACTTAGGACCTAACGCACAGACCTAGTCCACTAGACCATGACCTAGGTGCCCTAGCCATCATTCCATTTCCAAATATCCCAAGAATTGCGAGGATTATTTGTATAGCTTTCAGGCAATCGCCTAAAAGGTCAGGGAGATCGGATTCCTGGGAAGGAATCGAAAGGCAAACAGTGACTTGAGTCTTTATCGGACATCCGCATGTTCGTGTCTTTTTTCCCCCCTACAAAAAATTCATTTTGTCGAACATATAAGAAGGCACGCCTCCCCTTTACACCTCCAGCCTATTGAATATATCAATCTCCCTCTCTCTCTCTCTCATCAGTTCCGGGCAACAGGGAGAACCGCTTCTCGAAAAGAAAGAAAGTGAGAAAGAAAAATCCGATCTTTCTTCCCGATCAGAGTGCTGCGGAAGCTCCCCGGAGGTCGGAAATGGCGGACACCCTCGCCGCCCTCAGGTCCCTGATGTCCTCCCACTCCCCTCCCCTCGACGCCCTCGTCGTCCCTTCCGAAGATTACCATCAGGTCCGTTCTCGCCTTCTTCAGCGTCGTTTCGTGTCGTGTCGTGGGGAGTTCCGCCGATGCTGACGACGGTGGTCCTCCTCGGGGGGAATGGCTTAATTGTGGGTTGTTGTTGTTGTTGTTGTTGTTTGCAGAGCGAGTACGTGTCCTCGAGGGACAAGAGGCGGGAGTTCGTCTCGGGATTCACCGGGAGCGCTGGTGAGTTTTTTTCTTCGTTCGTGCCTTGTGGGGTCGGTCCGATCGCGTTGCGCGCGAGTTGCTTGAGTCTGGTTTGATCGAGGGCGGATGAAGAATTTTGGGTTTTTGCGCTAATGTCTGGACCGTGATGTTTTCCCTGCAAAGTGATGAATCACTTCTCCCTTGCTTTTGAATACTTTTTTTTTTTGGATCGTGTCTCTTACCGGACAAACTTCGACAGCGACGTTGTATCTACTGAGTTCGGCATCATACGCCTTGGTTTCCGCGGGGCAAATGTATCAGCATCGTCGATGCCTTTTTTTTTTCGTTACTTTTATTTTTCAGCTTTTTGCGGTTGAACATCTAAGTCAATACGCGTGAAGAAAGGGTAGACATTGACATTATCTGTTTCGGATCATTAAATGATTCTGGCTGACTAGAAATGTGATGAACATTTGTATCCTCATTTTCATGGCATTGTGCTCGACAAAAGTTTTGATTGTTGCGTAGCTGCAACCTTAAAAAGGTGAGAGAGTATCTCTACGTTTTACTTGGATTTCAGAAGGTGCGGAGGAAAAATAGAAAATTGTTCTTTGTACATCGCCTACATTTATTTCATTGCCCAATATGATGGCCATAAAAAAAAAAAGTTTCGTTTTTCATGAGCTGTTGTTCTAAATTGATTTAAATGCCACGAGATGAAATTGATGATGTTGTTTGCACAGGGGTTTTCATCCTAAAATGGGTGGGGATTTCTTTTGGTTGATGCTGCTTTTGTGCTAGATACTAGTACAGTTCTATTTATGCATCTGATGAGGTGTCTTGGCAATGTATCGGCTGTAACTTGTTTTTATGGCATTGCAAATGAGGTTTTTACATTAGGTTGATTTTAAGAATCTCTTCAAACTGTAGGCTCAATTGCCTTCTTCCCCTAGTGTAATTTCACATGTTTAAGATCTGCATATGCAACAAAACCTTGGTTCAGAGAAATAATGAGGAACAGCGAGAGTGTTTGCACCTTAGTGCAGAAAAATTTCATACTTTGATGGTCACGTGACTGATGAAAGTCATCACTCATGTTTCACCAGCATCAACTCATTGATTTCTCTGTTTAGAAAAATCTGCTGAAAATTAAGATGGTTAGGATTTCTATGTGAATTATTAAATGTCTAGAGAGTGTCTTAGCTAAACTCTTTTTATTTGAACTGTGCAGGTCTGGCTCTTATAACAATCAATAAAGCACTGCTATGGACCGATGGACGTTATTTCTTGCAGGCTGCTCAACAGCTTAGTGATCAGTGGAAACTCATGCGCATAGGAGAAGACCCTGCTGTGGATGTTTGGATGGCAGACGTGAGTTTTTATCTTCTTGGTGAATTTTGGACAACTTTTCAAGCATAAAGGCCATGCTAATTCTAATTTGCTCTGTGCAAGATCAGAAGTTGAGACACATTTCCTCAGTTATTCGTTCTGGGATTTCTTGACCTCTATGAAATGGGTTATATAATCTTTTGTGGGCCGAAAAAAAGTTGGATGTAAGCTCTTCATTTTAAATGTTTATGATGATTACCAATCAATATGATGATTTTCTTTTTTTTAAGTTTCTGTATACCGAAAGTCTGCTCTGACTGGCTTTGTCGATCTTGTCTCATGTCTAAGCCAGTATCATGTTTTCCTTTCAGTTATATCTGGCCTAACTTATGCTATAACACAATTTTAAAGTGCTAATGCTTATATTCCTGTGTAGTTCAGAGTAGTTGGTCCAACTGAAGAGTAGGTTTCTGTTTCTTATTTTGATTACTCCTGACAATTTCTTAAGTAAACTTTTTTGCTCCTTCATCAGAACTTGCCAAATGATGCGGCAATTGGCACTGATCCTTGGTCCGTGTCCATAGACACTGCGCAGAGATGGGAGCGTGCTTTTGCCAAAAAACAGCAGAAGCTGGTTCAGACCTCCACCAACTTGGTTGATGAAGTTTGGAAAAATAGGCCACCTCTCGAAATAAATCCTGTTAATGTACATGCCCTGGAATTTGCTGGTCGATCAGCGACAGATAAACTGAAGGATTTGAGAGAAAGGCTTACACAGGAGAAAGCTCGCGGCATAATAATCACAGCCCTTGATGAGGCAAGATTTTTTAGATGGGTCTTCTCCCAATCATGTATATCTTAGATACTGTTTATTGGCAGCATTAGAACTTAGCTATTGCTTTGCAGGTTGCTTGGCTGTATAATATTCGAGGAAGTGATGTGTCTTACTGCCCCGTAGTTCATGCATTTGCCATAGTCACTCCCACTTCAGCTTTCTTTTATGTGGACCAGAGGAAGCTATCTTCTGAGGTTTGGTCATCACCCCTTTTCCTTATGATATAGTCATAATCAAGGCATGGTTGGTTCTTCCTAACATATTAAGTCTCCATCTTATTATAATTACTTTTTTCTTATTCTCTCCTATCATGTTATGTTAGTGATACTGTTATGCTAATCAGTGTGAGTCATATGCAGGTAAGTGGCTACTTAAAGGAGAATGGAATTGAAGTGCGGGAGTATAGTGCAGTAAGTGCAGATGTTAGCTTACTTGCATCCAATCAGCTTGGCCCATGTGCATTCAAAGAAGCTCAAAGTGAGGTTTCTGGGAGAACAGACATTGGTTCTAGGGAGGATGCAGCTGAAAGCATTAAGACTGAAGCAGAAGATGGTGATACCATTGACTTGATTTGGGCTGATCCTGGATCCTGCTGCTATGCTTTGTATTCCAAACTAGATTCCAATAGAGTTCTCCTGAAGCAGTCTCCTTTGGCCCTTGCAAAAGCTTTGAAGGTAATACATGCATTCCCTATCTATGAGTTAGGAGTAGTCCCAGATGATGTTGCGCCCATGATCTTTGAGTGTATGTAGTAATTTTGTCATACATAAGGTAGTGATCATTAAAATAAGCTGATGTTAGCTAAAAAATCTGAGCTGGCACTGTCTTTGAGTCATTCTATGTCGGCAGAAGGTTTGATCTCATGAGTGACTAGGGTCAAATGGTGCACTGGATGCCATTTAATAATATTAAAGCTTCACTTCTGGTTGAAATTGGCATTGAGATATGCATACTCTAGCGTGTCATTGATGTCAACATGTCCTCTTTTTATGGACATTGATATGAAAGACTGATTATTTGTGGATCCTCCATGATCTCCTATTATGTGTTTTGGCCCATTACTGATATGAACAGATATGATAACTTTTGTGCTGCTACTATGTCATACTTCCTGAACAATCCGTCCAACTCCTTTTTGCAGGTGATTTTTTTTAGGAGGCCTTTGCTTTTATTAGTTGATTTTTTAAGAACAATGTCCGTAAATCATTTGGTTCTAGCTGAAGTAACATGGGAATGAAAAGCATTCAGTTTTCTGAGAATCATAAATTTTTGGAACTAACCATAAGAGGGTCTGATAGTTATGAGCAGAATGAGCCAATATAAATTGAATGCAAGTGCAAAGGATCGCTGGGTTCTGATTTGTAAAGTACAATGCCATAAAGACTCTACAGCAAAGAATTGATAATTTTCTGCCTAGTCATCAGGCCATTAATTTATAGCTGCCATCATCTAGAAGACGATGGCAGGAAGACTATTGAGCAGTGATATCTCCTGTGGTAATCTTGCATAGAATTGTCAATTTGGCAGGAAAACTCATTTTATAGTATAGAAATTGCTATTTGGCTAATCTTGCATAATTAAAATCCAGGCCTCTTTTAAATCCCTCTTGTCTTAAATAGCCCAATTAAATGACTTTACAATCCTACTATTTTGATAAGACTAGGATATTCCTTTTTGTTATCCTTGTCAGCAATGTATTGGTCAGCTACTCTGCATTATGAAAGCATGCCAATTCTCTTTAATGAAGCCTAACTCTGTAAATTTCAGAATCCGATTGAGTTGGATGGGTTAAGGAAGGCTCACATCAGAGATGGTGCAGCTGTTGTACAATATCTTGTCTGGTTGGATAAGCAGGTATACCACGGATTCTTCTTGCATTAGCCTTTGAGAACTAATTGCCTTTTTGTTATCATGCTACACATGAAGATCTTTCATATGTCCATCACACTTGAAAGTTTTCTGAGTGAGTGATGCATGATTTTGTTTGTCGAATTGCTCAGATGCAAGAAAACTATGGTGCTTCTGGTTACTTTGTGGAGGGAGAGACTTTGGCTCAGAAAAAGCAGTTGTAAGTTCATGTTGCTGGTCATGATTTGTTGCAAGTTACTTTGGTTTGGATGCAATTGCAGAGTCAAGGTGAAAGTTGGATTACTTACTCAAGAATAGATAGCATAAAAGTTTCGATATTATAGGAATAACAAAGCAAAAACATTTGATAAATTGGATTTGTTTCCTACTAGTTTCAAGAGATGTGCCCGCTCTAATCAATGAGCGGGAAGGGACATCTCAGCTCAACTTGCCAGTACCACAAGCTTCGACTTTGCAGAACAATGTTCATTTTGAAGTCATCACTTGCTTTAGCCATGAGGATAGGAAGGCTTGATTCTTAAACAGCAAAAGAACATTCCATTGTTTGGTCATCCTTCATGCCAATAAAGCATGTGACTGTAAGATGTTTGATGAAAGAAACATCTGGGGTGAAGTAATTCTCTTTGAATAAACAATTTCCGCATAGAACCTCGTGCCCCTGATTTCACTGTTCTTTGACATGTAGATTAGCACTGCTTTCCCTGGGGAATCAGTTTATTATAGTGTTGGGGACACGGTGGCAGTTCTGTCATTGGTTATGTCTGAATGAAAATCTTCTGCTCTCAGTAGGGAACTTGTTTGGGGAACATGATGGATCAGTGCTAGTTCCTTAAAGATGATTCCTTTTACTTTTGGCCTTCTAGCGAGGTCCCCATTGTCCGTATTCCGTTAGTCAAGATGACAGAATTTGAGCTGATGCACCACCAAATAAGAGGGGCTTGAGATACACTGACACCATCTACCTCCCGAATCATGTTAGCCTTTTAAATTTAGTTTCTGGATAACATGAAGCTAATAATTAAGAGGTTAGGACTTTGATTATGAACTCTGACATCTATGGACTGTGGACCTCTTTCTTTCGTGTGTACCATTTCTCTTTCAAAGGTTCATCATAAGCCTGAGAAGGAAATGTTTCCCGCATTTTCCTTTAGGGCATGTGGGGTGAAGCAAACTAATTTTTTGTGCTTAATGTGAGTTTCTAACGTGTAGCTTATTGACCAATGCATTGGCAAATTTCTAATCTCACATGTCAGTTGTTTTGAAGCATCACTTAATATCTTTTTTGCTAGTACCTTCCAAAATTTAGTTTCAAGGTACATATGCTTAACACGTCTGATCAAAATAGCAGGGAAGGAAATAAACTAACGGAGGTGACTGTGAGTGATAAGCTGGAGTCATTTCGAGCTTCACAAGAGGTGATCTGCTACTCATGGATTTTCACAGAACTGTGCAGAATCTTTTTATTTATTTATTTATTTATTTTTTATTGGACTCATTTTCTGAAATCTTACAAATGTATGCCTATGAAAAGATTATGCATGTGTAAGATGGTTGTAAACCCAAACAGTCTGCAAGGTGTGGTCAGTAGAGGGGTTGCATTTGCTTTCTGTAATTTTGCAATATGTGAATGCTTAGTGATATAAAGGATAAGATAATCAAACCTTCGCACAGGCTACCACATGTTTGTATGATGTTTTTATGGAATAACCAATATCCTTTTCTTCAACATTTGCAGCATTTCAGAGGCTTAAGTTTTCCTACCATTTCATCAGTCGGTCCAAATGCGGCGATCATCCATTATTCGCCAGAGCCAGACACTTGTGCGGAGTTAGATGCAGATTGCATTTATCTTTTTGATTCCGGAGCACAGGTATATGAGCTGTGCTTCTGTTTGGTGTTTGTTATAAAATTGGCTGATTTAACAAGGAAATCTGTCGATTTGCATCTTATCTTGCAATCTTTTTCCTGAGACTTATAGTTTCCTTTTTTGGTTATGTGGATGCTGTATCCAAAGTATCTTGATGGAACAACAGATATAACTCGAACTGTTCATTTTGGGAGACCTTCAGCACATGAGAAAGCATGCTATACAGCGGTGAGTTGTTTCAGTTCAGCAATGTTTATAGAGTTGAATGTCAATCATAAATGGTGGAAGAATCTAGCTGAGATTAAAGATCTCATTGGGGTGCCGGCCCTAAATGAGACTCGTGTGATCTTAGGGTAGGGAGTACCTTGGGTGTATTACATAGCAGTGCACTTAGTGTTTCTTTGAATATTTCAGTAAAAGATGAAGTTCTTTCGACAAGTTTTAAGATAAAAGAAGAAGTCCCATATGCATTTTTGAACCATGAAATTGGCCATAGGACCATCAATGATTAGTTGAAGAGATTTATCAGTGGTGTGCCTTGGGTTTCTTTTATAGCTCTTTCGATATTTCCAACTTTGTCTGGCCTCCTTTGCTATTTTCTGATTCTTAGGAAGTCATTGCCATTGGCTGCTGCCTTGAGGTGAATCTACCTGTTCCCATTGCAGTGCTTTGTCCTTAATTTCTCTAATTGACTTAGAACTTGAGTATTTTACATTGCATCTAGACCAGTCTCTAAAATGCCATTAATATGACAGGGTGATACCCCCTTCACCTCTCAATAGCCATTAATTTCACCTAATATTATGAGTAAAATGTTGTCTTCCTATGATATTAACCTCTAGATGCAGTTGGAAACCTTGTTGTTATATCTATATGTCTTTGCATGTCATCTACTGTGATTCCATGTGAACGTTGATGTCTCTGCCGACATTGGTCATAATGACTCCTTTAACTATTGATGGCTGCTACTAGTGCAAGTGGTGCAAAGCCCCTTGACTAGTAAATATACCTTACATTCTTGCATCTTCCTCTGCTCAAGATATCTCTATCATATGTATAAATTGTCATCCAGCTATTCTTGTGTTAGTAATGTAAAGACGTAATATTCCTGAGCCCAGATCCAAGGTTTAATTAAGGAAGTACAGTAAGAATTACCTTGGCTTTTCTTTTTTTGTGCTTTGCTTACTTATTTTAATTCATTTAATTACATCTCCCACTGCACAACAGCAAGTCCTTTGATTTCTTATTCATACTATGTCTTACAAGGCTCTGAGAGCTTTTGGTTATGGGCTTTATCTTAGGTACTAAAAGGGCACATTGCTCTGGGAAATGCAAGATTTCCAAATGGAACAAATGGTATCACAATCCTTCACCCTTGCACTTGAATAAATTATACTTCAAACCAAGTTGTCGGTGTATTCAGGGGTTTGGTTTCGTCAACATAAGCTGAGTATTTTTTTTCTTCCTCTTATGTAAAGTCTCTATTAATTAAATCTTTAAGGTTATGCATTGGACATTCTTGCCCGAGTACCTTTGTGGAAGGACGGTCTCGATTATCGACATGGCACAGGGCATGGAATCGGATCTTACCTTAATGTTCATGAAGGTATGTGGATGAGCAGGGATAAAGCATGTTTTATTGCCATATTTGGCCATGATAACTGCCATTCCAGCTTAGTCTAGGCAAGCTTAGCTGAACTTTGGTGCATAATCTAGCTAATGATGTTTAACTTGACCTTTCAATGATCAGGTCCGCATTTGATCAGTTTCAGACCACATGCTCGTAACGTGCCAATGCAAGCTTCAATGACAGTTACAGATGGTTAGTATTAGTAGTAATGGGCCTGTAATTTGGGAAAATTATTAGATGCCTGGGGCATTGTTGTCTTAGCCATTTGATGTATAAGGCTGAGGTGATGTGGCTTATTCACTGTGGTCTAGGATCAATATGCGCTGGGAGTAATGCCTCTAGAATACGTAATAATTACTCTGTAACATTTCTGTTCTTGGTTTTTTTTGGTGGAATGTGAAATATGATAACCTTCTTGGTAGAAGATAGTTGTATTGAATTTAGTAGATTTGAGAGCAGCTGGTCAAATTTGATCCAATTGTTTCTGGAGTTTAAGGTTATGACTTGCTGCTTTAGGACAGTACCGTAAAACTACTCAAAGATATCACTTGGAATGCTACTTACAGCTGCCTGTGCCTCTATGTTTGATGTTTATTCAGATGTGTCTTTCTTCAAAGAAACAGCCCTATTTCTGTATTGGCATTGTGTACTATTGTACTACTGCTGTTGTTCATCACTTATGCATTTGAGGCATTTCATGAACCAATATTTCAAAATCCCGTTACATTGAGGTTGCATTGATTTCCTAAATTGGGCACCTTTTTCCAGAACCTGGCTACTATGAAGATGGGAGCTTTGGTATAAGGCTGGAGAATGTCTTGGTGGTCAATGAAGCGGATACAAAGTTCAACTTCGGTGACAAGGGGTACTTATCATTTGAGCATATAACATGGGTAAGTTGTTATTACAAAGAATGGTATTGCCTACCAGTTGATGAAGGTGTTTCCTTGCTTTTTCACTTGGGTTTTCCTTTATTGGCCACGCATTTCTTCCCTCTAGTTAGTGATATTTCGAATTTTATCGACAAATTTGACATCTTTATCATATTTGATGTTTTCTTTGCTTTGTCACTGGTTAAGTCATCTAGTTACATTTTTGACTGGCAACTAGTAGTTGGCTTACTTGGGTGGATAGAATATAGGGAGAATAGGGGGAAAAAGATGTGAATTTGCTTTTATTAGTCTTGTGAAGAGTATAACAAACGAAGACATGGACGGACCATTTGAAGCATGAGCAGAAATTTTCCCATTCAATGTGCCTGTTTCCTGTAGGCAAATCTATGTTAAACCATTGTTTCTAGTAAAATGTTATACCCTATGAAATGTGAAAGACTTGACTTGAACATTCACTTATTAGAAAAACTAATTTGGTATCAAACTGGTCATTTTATTGGAGAATCATCACCACATCACTCTATATTGTAGGCATCATTGGTGTTTAACATCTAATGGGATAAAGAATTTTCTGGGATGTGGTCTCTAATTTAATGTTATTTTAAATTGTCGAGCTCTTTTCCCTACTTATAATTTGTTTCCTATCTAGGCACCATATCAGACTAAGCTGATCAACTTGAGTCTGTTGACACCTGAAGAGATCGATTGGCTGAACACATACCATTCAAAGTGTAGAGATATGGTGGCCCCATACTTGGATGATGCTGAAATGGCATGGCTGAAGAAAGCTACTGAACCTGTACGTGCATGAGGGAAAAATCGCAGAAAACACCATTTGTTATCTCTGTATTTTCCTTCTCCATCCTAGATGAATTCCCGCCCCACGCACTCTGATAAAAGAGAAAGGAACTTGGTGCTTAAATGGTTTCATAAAAGACTGCTATTTCGCTGTTACTATGTAAATACGTTGGCTTCATTTTCTGCATAATAATTCATCATAACGATTTCGTTCCTGCTTACCCGTTTTCTGCACAATCAAGCAAGCAGCGACGTTTAGACTTTTGCAACCAACTTGTACGTTGACATAGTGAAGTCCTTAAGCGTGTTGGTGTCACGCCAACAATTGGGTGGTGTTTGGTAATGGATTTGGGGACCAAGTGCCTTCTGAGTCCCGGGTTTTGGTTTAGTGTTGCTGTACTTACATAATTTACTGAAAGAGGAGTGAGCTCCACATCCTTGAGATTTTCTAGTTATGATTGATTGTGCTATCGTTGTGTTAGATAAAGATTTGTTTTCTGTGAAATAAGCGAGCCGGAGTGTTTCCGATAATGCATTTTGCAGAAATATGGAGCAGTACATTACTACATGTCGCGATTCACCATACTACAGATAACAAAGAAGGATCTATGGGATTGGCCTAATGGCATGTATAGAGCACACGCTTTTTTGGCCTCGAGCTATTCTCCCATCTTAAAAGGCTTATGAACGTTGACCTGTCGTAACATTTGAGAATTGTTGGTGGTTGGTTTTTGTAAATTTTTTAAATAAAAATTCGACATAATTCATGTATATTTGTGGGATGGACAAAGATTAAGTTTTTCACCTATAATAATTTGAAACAGATATATCTTTTACTAATGGATTTTGTTGGTATGTGTCTTGGGGCACTTATTAAACATTCAAATAAAAAATTATTCATGAGTACCCAAATACTCGTGAAAACAAGAACACAAATTGATTAGAGATTCGTGGAGGTTGGAAATTTCGGTCTTTTGTATCATGATCCCGAAGATTACTTTAGAAAAAGTTGTGCAAGTTGTGTTTAAGGATGAGTGTTTCTCTCTTTGCCCACTAAATTCTCTTTTAGGAAATGGGATCACTAGCTCAACCATGGGACTACTACAAAAGTTCAAAATCCAAGTGTAGAAAAAGAATACTTAGATGACAAGCCATCCTTCTTTGTTGCTAAGCTAAAAACCACGCTTTATATTTTACAATCAAATGTCCACGTGGTGTTTTTCCCTATTGTCCGAAAAACAATAGTTAAATCAAATCTTACAATGAAATTGAAAACATATTGATAGATTGTTTTGGGCGCCACCAAAAATTGCTTTATTTATTTATTTATTTATTCATGTCTAACACTGTCTACCACAAAATATCAGCGAAAAGTATTTCATGATAAAAATAATAAAATTTAGTCCTTAAAAAACAACATCAATAGAATTTTAAACTTCACTTAAATTTTCATCACGTGGATCATTCTTGGAGTATGGATTTGAGCTTCGATGCGATCACCGAAGTTCGATGCTCCGCACTTGGGTTTGCAACGCCTTGATCGGGGTCTTAGATGCCCCAACCCATGTCCTTGGTATGTGAACTTGGGTTCTTGGCTTCCGAATCTTGAACCTAGCTAATGAAACTAGTTTCGAGCTCAAACCTAAGTCCACCCTATGGACTTAGGAGTCTTAGGACCCGAAGCCCGGACCTGATCCACCGGACCATAGACCCACGTCCCCTTTTCACTCAAATTCCAAATTTCCCAAGAATCACATGAATTACTTGCAGGTTTAGGCACAGCATTAAAAATTAGAAGAGACCATCTTCAAATGAAGGAATCGAAGTCAAATAATGATTTGTTACATCTTTATCTATTACAATTTTTTTGGTTTTTTTGTTAATAATTAGACACACCTCCCTCTTAAGCTTTGGCCAATTTGGATCAGCCTCTCTCATCAGCTCCAGCAAAAATGAATACTTCCATCGGAAGGCTTGAAAAGATCTATCTTTCTTCCACCTTCAATAATTTTCTTTTCAATTGTTATCTTTGTGAGATAGACAAAACTGAATTTTCCGCCTTTAATAATTTGAAATAGACATCTTTTATGAGTTTCGTTAGCAAGTGTCTCGACATGCTTATTAAACACCCAAATGAAAGAAAATGTTATTTCCAATTAATAGTCTCTCACTCTGTGTATAATTAGTGCATTGGAAATCAAAGTATTTCTTAATCATATATCGTTAATGACTAATCAAGACGCTCATTAATGAGATCTTGGATTTATTAGGGAACCGTGGATTTTGGAAATTTCGGTACCTTACCTTCTTTACGTTATAGATTACTTTTTACTTTTAAAAGTCCAATAAATTCTCTTTTACCGTAAGAGAAATGCTTCAGTATTTGGACCACTAGCTACAATAGTTCAATGTCAAGGGGCCACGCTTCTCACATGAAAAAGGAATTCCCACTTTCTCAAGAGAAATTAGGGCGGGGACGATTAATTTCAAAAGTAGGTTTTGACTTTCACATTTTGAAAAAAAACATAGTAAAAGTCTGAAAGTGAATTAAGAATTTAAATATGATCGACAAAAAAAGAATAGAGAAAAAGAATGCTTCAATTATAAGCTATCCTTTCATTTTTGGCTAAGCAAATATCAGTACTCTCTCTATTATTATTATCATTTTTGGTCTAAATATCAGTACTCACTATTTAATAGTCCAAATTTAACAGAGTTCTTCCCAATTAGATGAGGAACAGTGATAAAATCAAATCTCACATCTAATTTTCCCTATTTTTCTTTTCACGTTTAACATTATCCAAAACAATAAGTTAGCAATTTTTTTTTCACGATTAAAATAATGAATTTTAGTCCATAAAAACACCCCAAATGAAAGCTAAATATCTACATAGATTTCCATCGCCGCCGCATCGACCATCCCGGTTGTTCGGAATTGGGGCCTCGGCGTTGTGACTCGATTTGGATGCTCCGATTGCACCTGGGTTTGCAAAGCCTAGAACCCGGGTCTTAGATACTCGGACCCAAGTCCTTGGTATGCAAACTTGGGTTCTCGAATTCGAGATCCTAACCCTGGCTCCCCAACCTAGTTTCAAGCTTGAACCAAGCCCACCGTACGAAACTTAGGAACCAACAGCAGGACCCGATCCATTGAACCAACCTGGGTGTCATGTCATCACTTCATTTCCAAATATCCCAAGAATTGCAAGGATCAACTGCAGTTTTAGGCATTGCCTCGAAAGGAAAATATTTGACACCAACCAAGGAATTGAAGTAAGTGATTTGTTGCATCTCCATATATTTCAATGAGTCTCTCTAAGCTCTAGCAATAAAGAGAACTTCCATTGAAGCGCTTCTCACAGAAAAAAAAAATTTGATTTTTCTTCCCAATTAGATTGCTACTATCACAAGAGATACCGTGCTGCAAAGTGACTGAGAAGTGAAAAATGGCAGACAAACTTGATGCTCTGAGGTCCCTGATGTCCTCTCACTCCCCTCCTCTTGATGCCCTGATCGTTCCTTCCGAAGATTATCATCAGGTTATATTCTCGCTCTCTCGTTGATTATCCCTTTCCTATTTTCAGTCTTGTGGAGTTTCACTGATGTTCAAAATGGCTGAAATGTTGTTGCAGAGTGAGTATGTAGCTTCGAGGGACAAGAGGCGCGAGTTCGTTTCTGGATTCACCGGAAGTGCCGGTGAGTTTCATTTCACCTTTCCTTGTTTTGTTTGTGCTTCATGAACCGGTTTGATTGTGCATGCAAGAATCGCTTGAATTTAGTTTCGATCAGTTCGTGTTCGTGAGGACCAACTAAAAGGTTGTGACTTTTGCTATAGTTTGGATAGATCTGTAGAAATAAATTCTTAAACTCCTTTGTTAACCTAGAATTATCGAAATGGGTCATGTATAAGTCACCTCAAATTTAATGGGCCTAAGCACACTGGGTTTTAAAATGAAAAGCCCAAAATAAATAGGCTTAAATGGACTTTACCCATCTTCCAACCCACACAAAATCTCGGGCCCAACCCAGTTACCCACCTGCAAGCCCATCGTCGATCATCTGCTCGAGCGTTCCTCCGCTCACGTGTTCGATCTACGGGCATGAGTGAGCTCGATCACCTGCCGAGGGTTTTGGGCGGGCGATCGCCGCGGGAGTTCTTGCTGCCGCAGTTGTTGACGGCCATGATGGCGATGAAGGCGGCGGCAACCTGGCGGAGCACGGAAAGGGAGACGATTCATATCGGCCCCTAAAGCGGACATTATCAACGCAAGGCGCTAATATATGATGGGCCTCTCTCTCAAATCTGGTGGGTTTGGGTTGGATTTAGATAGAGCTGGGCTGACTATAAGCCATTTGATAAATGGGTCAATTTGAATTATATGAAAGATTGAATCTACATATGATCCGCTCAAATTCAACTTAACCCATCCATTTGCCATCTCTAAGTTTGGAGTATGTTCTCATCCTATACTCTTCTTACTTTTTTCTTAAAATTGATAACCACTTGAATAAATTAATTCTTTTGCCTTTTCCCCTATATTACTTCTCTTGCTTTTGAATTCTTATTTTCGGATTGGAATCAATTCATGGCATGCATTGTTGTCTCTTAGGAGACAAACTCTGGCAGGAATGTTAGTATTTACTGAATTCGTAATCGAACGCTTTAATTTCTGCTGGGAGAACTGATATATCGGCACTATTGTACTTCCTTTTAGGCTTTTGCGGTCGAACATCTGAGTTAATATGTTTGAAGTGGTAGACATAGGCATTATCTGTTTTAGATTAATAAATCATTCCTACTGACTAGAAATGGGATGAACATTTTGTATCCTCGTTTTCATGGCATTGTGGCTGACACAACTTTTGATTGTTCACTTACTGCAACCTTAAAAGGTTGAAAGAGTATTTCTCCGTTTAGTTGGATTTCAAAAGTTATGGCAGAAGAGTAGGAAATTATTCGTTGACTACATCCATTTCGTTGCCCAATATGATGGCCAAAGAAAATGTTTTTTTCTCATGACTGTTGTTCTGAATTGATGAAAATGCCGGGGAATGAAATTGACGATGTTATTATTATAGGGATTTTCATCCTAAAATGGGTGAGGATTTCTTTTGGTTGCTGCTACTTTTGTGCTAGATTCTAGTATAGTTGTATTTTATGCATCTGATGAGGTTGTCTTAGCACTGTATCGGCTGTATCTTGTTTTTAGAGCATTGCAGATGAGGTTTACATTAGGTTGATTTTAAGAATCTCTTCGAACAGTCAGCTCAATTACCTGCTTCCTTGAGTGTAATTTCACATGCTTAAGATCTGCATATGCAACAAATGTTTGGTTGGGAGAAATAAATGAGGAAAAGGAAAAGTGTTTGCACCTTAACGCAGAGAAATTTCATACTTGGACTGTCATTTGACTGATGAAGGTCATCACTCATGTGTCACCAGCATCAACTCATTGATCTTTTTTCTTTCCATTTAGAGAAATCTGCAGAAAATTAAAATGGTTAGAATTTCTATGAGAAATATTAAATATCCAGAGTATGTCTTAGTTAAACTCTTTTAATTTGAATCGTGCAGGTCTGGCTCTTATAACAAGAAATGAAGCACTGTTATGGACCGATGCACGTTATTTCTTGCAGGCTGCTCAACAGCTTAGTGATCAGTGGAAACTCATGCGCATGGGAGAAGACCCTGCTGTGGATGTTTGGATGGTAGACGTGAGTCTTTTATCTGCCTGTTGAATTTTGGACAACTTTCTAAGCATAATTTCAATGCTAATTCTAATTTGTTCTGTGCAAGATCGGAAGTTGAGACATGTTCTTTGGATGGTAGACATGTTCTTTTACTTAGGTCCTGGCATACTGAAAATCGGCTCTGAGTGGCTTTGTTGATCTTGTCTCATGTCTAAGCCAGTATCATGTTTTTCCCTTCAGCTAAATCTGGTGTAACCTATGCTCTAAGACAGTTTTAAAGTGCTAATGCTTATGCTCCTGCTTATGTAATTCTGAGCACTTGGTGCAAAGAGTAGATTACTGTTGCTTACTTAGATTACTCCTGAATTTTTTTTATGTAACCATTTTGTCTCCGTGTGGATTTCATGTCTATCCTTCATCAGAACTTGCCATATGATGCGGCAATTGGCACTGATCGTTGGTGCGCGTCCATAGACACTGCACAGAGATGGGAGCGTGCTTTTGCCAAAAAACAGCAGAAGCTGGTTCAGACTTCCACCAACTTGGTTGATGAGGTTTGGAAAAATAGGCCACCTCTTGAAATAAACCCTGTCAATGTACATGCCCTGGAATTTGCTGGTCGATCAGCCACAGATAAACTGAATGATTTGAGAGAAAGGCTTACACAGGAGAAAGCTCACGGCATAATAATCACAGCCCTTGATGAGGCAAGATTTTTTAGATGGGTCATCTCCCAATCATATATTCCTTAGATACTTTTTATTGGCAGCATTAGAACTTAGCTATTACTTTACAGGTTGCTTGGCTGTATAATATTCGAGGAAGTGATGTGTCTTACTGCCCTGTAGTTCAGGCATTTGCCATAGTCACGCGCACTTCAGCTTTCTTTTATGTGGACCAGAGGAAGCTATCTTCTGAGGTGTGGTTATCTCCCCTTTTCCTTATGATATTGTCAGCATCAAGGCGTGGTTGGTTCTTCCTGACATATTCAGTCTCCATCTTATGATAATCAGATGTTTCTTATTATCTCCTATTATGTTTTGTTACTGATACTATTGTGCTAAGCAGTGTGAACATATATGCAGGTAAGTGGCTATTTAATGGAGAATGGAATTGAAGTGCGGGAGTATGGTGCGGTTAGTGCAGATGTGAGTTCACTTGCATCCAACCAGCTTGGCCCATGTGCATTCAAAGAAACTCAAAGTGAGGTTTCTGGGGGAACAGAGACCGGCTCTAGGGAGGATGCAGCTGAAAGCATTAAGACTGAAGCAGAAGATGGTCTAAGTGATGACTTGATATGGGCTGATCCTGGATCCTGCTGCTATGCTTTGTATTCTAAACTAGATTCCAATAGAGTTCTCCTGAAGCAATCTCCTTTGGCCCTTGCAAAAGCTTTGAAGGTAATTGTCACATGTGATCTGAGTGTATGTAGTGATGTAATCATACATAAATTAGTGATCATCGAAATAAGCTCAAGAATCTGAGCTGGCACTGTCTTGGAGTTGTTCTATGTTGGCAGAAGGTTCAATCTCATGAGTGACTAGGGTCAAATTGGTGGACTGGATGCCATTTCATAATTCCGAAGTTTCACTTCAGGTGGAAATTGGCATTGAGATGTGCATACTTTAGTGTGTTGTTGATATGAACAGGTCCTCTTTATATGGATGTTGATATGAAAGCATGAATATGATTCTCAAATGTGGATGCTCCATGATTTCCTCTTTTGTTTTTTGGCCCATTACTGACAAGAACAGATATGATAGCTTTTGTGCTGCTATTACCTCAATACTTCCTGAACATTCTGTCCAACCACTTTTTGCAGGTACTTCTTTTTATGGAGGCCTTTGCTATGTTTTTTGATATCTTAAGAATTGTGTCTTCAAATCACTTGGTTTTAGCTGAAATAATATGGAAATAAAAACATTCAGTATTCTGAGGATCATAATTATTATGAATTAACCTTTAAGAGTTTCTGATGGTTATGAGCAGAATAAGTCTATTTAAATTGAATGCATGTGAAAAGAATCACTGGGATCTGACTTGTAAAGTACAAGACCATAAAGACTCTGCAGCAAAGAATTGATCGTTTTCTGCCTGGTCATCTGGCCATTAACTTGTAATTGATGTCATCATCTGGAAGACTATGAGCAGTGACATCTCATCTTTAACATTTTTTAGTATAGAAATGTCAATTTGGACTTTACCATCCTACATTTTGATAATACCAGGATATTCCTTTTTGTGATCCTTGTGGGCAATGTGTTGGTCAGCTACTCTTTATTATGAATGCATGCCAATTTTCTTTAATGAAGCCTAACTCCGTGAATTTCAGAATCCAATTGAGTTGGATGGGTTGAGGAAGGCACACATCAGAGATGGTGCAGCTGTTGTACAATATCTTGTCTGGTTGGACAAACAGGTATGCCACGGATCTTCTTGCATTAACCTTGAGAATTACTCGCCTTTTCCTTATCCTACCATGCATGGAGATCTTCCTGATGTTGATCATACCTGAAAGTTACTTAAGTGAGTGATTAATGATCTTGTTTGTCTAATTTCTCAGATGCAAGAAAACTATGGTGCTTCTGGTTACTTTGAGGAGGGAGAGACTTTGGCCCAGCAAAAGTTGTAAGTTCATTTCGCTGGTCGTAATTTTGTTGCAAGTAATTTTGGTTTGGATGCAATTGCAGTGGATTACTTATTCAAGAATAGATAGCGAACGATTTTTAATATTATATTAAATAGCAAAGCAAAAACATTTGATAACTTGGATGAGTTTCCTGCTAGTATTCATGAGATGTGCCCACTCTAATCAATGAGTGGGAGGGGACATCTCAGCTCAGGTTACCAGCACCAGAAGATTCTACTTTGCAGAAACATGTTAATTTTGAAGTCATCGCTTGAATCAGCCATGAGGATAGGAAGGCTTGCAGCTAGTCTATAAAATCTATCTTTTGATCCTCAAACAGCAAAAGAACAATCCCTTGTTTGGTCATCCTTCATGCTGATGAAGCATGTGATTGTGCGAGATGTTGGGTGAAAGAAATGTCCGGGGTGAACCACTCCTGCTTGAATTAGCAATTGTTGCATAAAACCTTATGAGAGACATTAACTGAGCCCCGATTTCACTGCTTTTCAATATGTGCACGAAAAATCTTCTGCTCTTTGAAGGTAACTCTTTTGGGCAACAAGATGGGTCAATGCTAGTTCCGTCAAGATAATTCTTTATACTTTTGGCCTTCCTGTGAGGTCCTCATTGTCTGTCTTCTGTTAGTTGAGGGCACAGAATTTGAGCTGATGCACCTCCAAATAAGGGGGCTTGAAGTATACTAGTACATTTATGGCTTGAAGCCATCTACCTCCCTAATCATTTTAGTCTTTTAGATTTGGTTTCTAGATAACATGAAGCTAATAATTAAGAGGTCAGTACTGTGACTACGAACTCCGACATCCAAGCTCTGTGAATCTCTTCCATTTGTGTGTACTTTGTCTCTTTCAGAGACTTATAGTAAGCCTGTGAAGGAAATAATTTAATGCATTTTCTTTTAGGCATGTGGGGTGAAGCAAACTTTTTATGTGTGCTTAATGTGAGTTTCTATAGTGTAGCTTATTGAAGAATGTATAGGCAAATTTCTAATCTCTCGTGCCAGTTGATTTAAAGCATCACTTCGTGTCTTTTTCGGTGGTATCTTCCAAAATTTATGTTCAGGGCACATATGCTTAACACGTCTGATTAAAATAATGTACAGCAGGGAAGGAAAGAAACTAACGGAGTTGACTGTGAGTGATAAGCTGGAGTCATTTCGAGCTTCAAAAGAGGTAATCTCCTTTTCATGAATTTTCACAGAACTGTGTGGACTCTTCTTTTTGTTTTTTTGTCTTTTACTGTTATATTGGATTTGATATCTTACCAGTTTACATGCGTAAGATGTTTCAAAACCCAGCTGTCTGCAAGGTGCGGTTAGTAGAGGAGTTACTTTTGCATTATGTGAATGATTGTAACAGTTCATGTATCATTAGTGATGTAATCGATAGGATATTCAAAATTATTTTTACTTGCACCGGCTACAACATGCTTGTGTGACGTTTTTTTGGAATAACATTATTATTATTTTTTCTTTAACATTTGCAGCATTTCAAAAGTTTAAGTTTTCCTACCATTTCATCTGTTGGTCCAAATGCGGCGATGAACCATTATAGACCGCAGCCGAACACTTGCGCAGAGTTAGATGCAGATTCCATTTATCTATTTGATTCTGGCGCACAGGTATGTGAGCTGTGCTTCTGTTTGGTGTTTGTTAGTTAAAAATTGGCTGCTTTAACACCAAGGGCATCTATCAATTTCCATCTTATCTTGCGATCTTTTTCCTGAGACATAGTTTTTTTTTTTCTTGGTTTTGTGGATGCTGTATCCAAAGTATCTAGATGGAACAACAGATATAACTCGTACTGTTCATTTTGGGAGACCTTCAGCTCATGAGAAAGCATGCTATACAGCGGTGCGTTGTTTCAGTTCAGCTCTGTTTATATTGTTACGTGGCAATTATATATGGTGGTAGAATCTAGGTAATTCAGTTCAGCTATATTTGTATAGTTACGTGGCAGTTATATATGGTGGTAGAATCTAGGCAAGATTATAGATCTCATTCCTGGAAACATTTGACTCAAGTAATTTGTATGCTAGAATATCTAGCAGAACTTTTCTTTCAGATGCCAATATACTACTTATTTCTGGATAGGCAACTAGTGTGTTCTCATTCTTTGATGGGAACTGAAGAGTACGGGGGGGTTTTGAGGTACATCAAGTGCACCTAATGCATCCATCCTTAGCCCTTTGATTTGGTGGGTGCCAAATGAGACTCGTGTTCTTAGGGTAGGGAGTGCATCGGGTGTACTCCATGGCAGTGTACCTAATGTTTTCTTGAATATTTCAGTAATAGATGAAGTTCTTTTGACCAGTTCTAAGATAAAAGATGGTCCCACATGTAGTTTTTGAAGCTTGAAATTGGCCATACGACTGTCAATGAAACACGTTAGTTTTGATGCCACCTTGAATAGATTCATCAGCTGTGTGCTATCACTTTCTTTTGCTGCTCTTCCAATATTTCCAACATCGTCTGGCCTCCTTTGCTATTTTCTTATTCTCAGTGTCATTGGCTGCCACCATGACATCAGTCTACCTGTTCCTATTGCAGTGCTTCGTCATTAATTTCTCTAATAGTTGTAGAACTTGAATATTTTAGGTCATATCTAGACCAGTCTCTAAAATGCCATTTACTTCACGGGATGATACACCCTTCACCCCTCAGAAGCCATTACTTTTGCCTAATACCAGAGTAAAATGTAAAATGTTGTCTACTGTTGATAATTAACGTCTAGGTGCAGCTGGAAACCTTGTTATTATATTTATTTGCCTTTGCATGTCATCTACTGTGTTTCCATTGGTAAGAATTGATGTCTCTGCTGCTACTAGCAACCTTGACTCATACATACACCTCACATTCTTGCACCCTATATTCTCTGGCGGTAGTAGTGTAAGGACCTCATATTCCTGAGCATAGATCCAAGGTCTTATTAAGGAAGCACTGAAAAAATAACCTTAGTTTTTTTTTTTTCACTGCACTTTGTCTACTCATTTCAATCTAGTTAATTCCTTCTCCCCCATAAACAGCAAGTCCTTTGATTTCCAATTCATAGTAAGTGTTACAAGGCTCTGAGAGGTTGTGGTTCTGCACTCTATCCAGATACTGAAAGGGCACATTGCACTGGGAAATGCCAGATTTCCGAAAGGGACAACTGGTATCACAATCCTTCACCCTCGCACTTGAATTAATTTTACTTCCAAGCCAAGTTGTCAGTGTATTCAGGGGTTGGTCTCATCAACATAAGCTGAGATTTTTTTCCTTCATCTTTGTAAGGTTACTATTAAATCTTTAAGGTTATGCTTTGGACATTCTTGCCCGACTACCTTTGTGGAAGGACGGTCTCGATTATCGACATGGCACAGGGCATGGAATTGGATCTTACCTAAATGTCCATGAAGGTATGTGGATGAGCAGAGACCAAGCATGTTTAGTGTGCTATATGTGGCCATGATATCTGCCATCCTAGCTTAGTCTGGTCAAGCTTAGCTAACTTTCAATACCTAATCTTGCTAATGATGTTTAACTTGACCTTTCAATGATTAGGTCCGCATTCAATCAGTTTCGGAACACAGTCTCTTAATGTGCCAATGCAAGCTTCAATGACAGTTACAGATGGTTAGTATTTGTAGTGTGCCGGCTCGTAATTTGCGAAGATTATTAGATGCCTGGGGCATTGCTATCTCAGCCAGTCGATGTACAAGGCTGAGGTGATGTGGTCTATTCACCATGGTCTATGCACCGGGAGCAATGCTTCCAGAATATGTAATAATTACTCTGTAACATTTCTGTTCTTGGTTATTTTGTGGAAGGTGAAATATGATAACATTCTGAGTAGAGGAGAGTTCCATTGAATTTGATAGATTTGAGAGCAGCTGGTAGAATTTGATTCAATTGTATCTGGAGTAATTTAAGGTTATTAATGGTGCTTCAGGACAGTACTGTGAAACTGTGAAATTATTCAAGGCTATTACTTGGAATGCTGCTCGCAACTGCCTGTGTGTCTATATTTGATGTCTATTCAGATGCCTTTCTTAGAAGAATCAGCCCTATTTTTGTAATTGGTGTTCTGTATTATTGTCCTACTGCTATTGTTCATCACTTATTTTGTGAAGCATTTCATGAACCATAATTTCAAAATCCTGTTGCATCGAGGTTGCATTGATTTCCTTATATGGAAACCTTTTTCAGAACCCGGTTATTATGAAGATGGGGACTTTGGTATAAGGCTGGAGAATTTATTGGTGGTCATTGAAGCGGATACGAAGTTCAACTTTGGCGACAAGGGGTATTTATCATTTGAGCATATAACGTGGGTAAGTTGTTATTACATAAAAGGGTATTGCTACCAGTTGGTGAAGGTGTTTCCTTGCTTTTCTACTTTGTTTTATATATATATTTCATTAACTACGCAATTCTTCCCTGTAGTTGGTGATATTTCAATCTCGTTGACACCTTTGACGAACTTTGATGTTTTCTTTGCTTGGTCTCTGGTTGAGTCATCTAATTACATTTTCAACTAGCGACTGGTGGTCGGATTTTTTTGGGTGGATAGAATACAGAGCGAATAAGGGGGAAAAAGATAGAAATTTGCTTTTATTTGTCTTCGGAAGAGCATAACAAATGAACACACAGTGCAGACCGACAACATTTGAAGCATAGGCAGAAATTATTATAACCTGTTCAATGCTCTCGTTTGCTAGAGGCATGATGTTTGCAGTAAAATGTTATAATCTTTTCAGTGCAAATGACTTGCCTTTTCACTCACTGGAAAAACCAGATTTTATCAAGCCGGTCAATTTATTGGAGAATCATCACCCCCTCATTTTCTGTCATAGGCATCATTGGAGGTTAACGTCTTATGGGATAAGTAATTTTTTTGGGATGCGGTAACGAATTGATTGTTATTTTAAATCATCAAGCCCTCCTCCGTGCTTATAATCTGTGTCCTGTCTAGGCACCGTATCAGACCAAGCTGATCAACCTGAGTTTATTGACGACTGAAGAGATCGATTGGCTCAACACATACCATTCAAAGTGTAGAGATATATTGGCGCCATACTTGGATGATGCTGAAATGGCATGGCTGAAGAAAGCTACTGAACCAGCACGTGCATGAGCAAAAACTGCGGAAAACTCCATTTGTTAATGAAGGAGAAAGGAACTCGGTGCTTAAGTGGTAGCATCTGAGATTGCTATTTCGCTGTTACCATGTAGACACATTGGCTTCATTTTCTGAATAATATTTCATCGTAATGATTTTGTTCCTGCTTACCTTTTTCTGCATACTCGAACAAGTGGCGACATTTAGACTTTTGCAGCCAACTTGTTCGTCAACATAGTGAAGTCCTTAAGCGTATCAGTATTACACCGACATTTGGGTGGTGGTTGGTAATGGATTTGGGGACAAAAAGCCTTCTGAGTCCTGGGTTTTGGTTGCGGTGTTGCACTTCATCAGTTCCTGAAAGAGAAGTGAGCTGCGCATATTTGAGATCTTCTAGTCATGGCTGTTTGTGCTATCGTCGTGTTTGATAAACACTCGTTTTCTGTGAAACGTGCATGCCGGAGTATTTTAATTACATGTTTTGCAGAGATATCAAGCAGTACGTGTGGTGATTTTCGCCATGCTACACATGGACAAAAAAGGATCTATAGGGATTGGCCCGGTGACAGCTCTATGCCGAGAGTTGAGACAACTTAGGTTCTCGGTTTCTATCTTTACTTCTCCAAGACCGAGTTGAGATAGCTATCATTCAACATCGTCTCTCTCTCTCTCTCTCTGTGTCGAGTCGAACATCGCGATGAAATGGTCATTGACCCTTTTCTCCTTTTTGCGGTGGCTAAGCGTCGAATGAAATTGTTTCCACGTGCGGCATGCACCAGCCATGAATGGCGGGACTGCACTGACCGGAGAAGGCAGGTTCAAGAGATTTTTCAATCTCCTTTGTGGATAAGAATGCATGGGCAGTTCCTTATAGAAACACGCTGGTCAACTATCATCTTTCCTTTTCGTCCTTTTCCCGAAAGATTCGGTCGTACTTTCCATCACATGCGGGCGCCAATGACGAAGTACTTTGTTCTTACTTCTGACCATTATTTAATGAACATTTTCATCGTTTCTTTTTTTGGATCGATCGTTGTAAACCCAGAAGTTTAAATGAATGATTTTTTCGTCTTCTGCTGAAGTCGAAGTGGTTTGGTGTAATTGTTTTAGAAGCACGAATAAATTAACCATTAGTCAGGTTCTAGTGTTCACTGCTTGACTAATTATCTTCAGATCGAGGTCATCGAACTCTCTGCCAATCGACATGCACATCCCTATGATTTTGTCGGGATTCCTTTTTAGATTCCTGTACTTTGTTTGTTTTACTACTTCGGTCGTTACATTACGTTTCCGCTGACTTGGCAGGATTATTTGTTCAGCTGTCCCTCAGGGCTAGAAAGCTAGATGCAGAGAATCTAGCTGGTAGTAAGAGGAGGCGTGCACTCTTTCCAGGCATGATATTGAAGAGTCGAAAATAAGTCCACCCACCGAAGTTTTGCCCAAAGTTCGCCGGAAATTGCGGAGTCAGCAGTGACTATTGACACGTGATGCCTACCTGTAGAAGCTCCAAAACTTAATTACATTCTGGTCACCGTATACGATTTAATTTGTTTTAGTGACAAAACTATTACCTTATTATCTTTCAAAGCAAACTTAATTGCTATGATTGGAGTTCCATCCGAAATCTTAGGGAAATGCAAATCAACCGACTATTAAATGACCATTTCTCTAACTCTGAGGTGCCCAATTTAATTGGCCGTCCCATTAAGATTAATTCTACTGTATCCAATCTGGGCATGCTTATGTTCTTGCTCAGATCCATATAATCGGATCTAGGACTACTCTTAGAGAATGTAAATAACTTTTGAACATTCTAGCCCCAACTTTAACTCACTATTCAAGAGGCGAAGTGTTTTAGACGGTTCATGGAAATTGATGATTCAATCTCAACTCTTGAACAGTAAATATCTCTTGGGAAAAAGTCACTTTATAAGGCTATCGATATTAGCAAACCATGTACAAATTATAGCGAACGTTGTTTGAGTGTTATTTGGAACGCAATGCGTAAAATCTTACTTGAAGTATTTTCATTCAATATCATAAGGACTATAGTAGTGCTGTAAAAACAAAGTAGATGAACTAAACTTGCATACTCCAAGTGTGATTTTCTTTAAAAGCTTGTACACTTACAAGCCACTTGTCGATGACCGGTGTCGACCCTCACATTAATTAGCTTAATACATCAAGTGTCTGTGGATGGATATTCATTGATCGATTTTAATGCTAAAAAACAAGAGGAACTCGTAAATTCAACTATCTAATCTTATTTCAATAAATCAGTGCCGTATCTACCCAATTAGATTATTTGGTATGGGGACTTGTCCTACGCAATAACCGCAGGGATTTTGCTCCAACTTCATACCCGAAAGAAAAAGAAAATAAGATCTAGATTAATGGCCGGAAAAGAAAAGGAAAATGCATTTAGAATCCCATTCTTCTTCCATGAGAAATCATACGGGTAATACCTAGGGATGCGCAAAATAGATCACTTGAACCAGATCAAATTGTCCGATTTGATTAGGCTTTCGGGAGTGTTGGTCTAGTTCCTGGTTACTAAGAGTGAGCTGATGTCCAGATGGTTCGATTTCTAGTTCTAAGGGGGAACTAAATTGGACCGACTATGTATACATTTTTTTTTTTGTTAATTTCTTCAAAAGAATTAGTAAAATGTGACGTAAACCCTAAGTGAAGTACTTTAGTCCTCTCGACTTCTCGAGTCTCGTCCAGTTGCTACTCACCAGCATTAGTTCGCCATCTCTCCTTTGGCTTGCCCACTCTTTTATTTTATTTTATTTATTTATTTTTAAGCTTTCATTATAGACATTAGTAATACATGTATAGTTGGCATGTTTTGATCCGTCTATATCGATTCATCATCGCAATGGCTTTTACTTAGATTTTTTCTCTAAAAGAGTAGTAGGGAACACAATTCCTATTTTAGAACATATGACATCAAGTAGTGGGAAAAAAAAGCAACCAGTTCCATTAGATCAGACCGGAAATTGAACATCCATAGTAACACCAACATCATACTTTATACGCTTTTGAACGGAAGCTAAGCCCCATAGGCCCTTTCTCTTAGGCCAGTAAGGCCTGTTTCACACTCCTTAGCCACCCGCTCGAGCGAGCTGTGGGACGAGCCACCCTTGGCCAGAGCCGCTTCCGCCCCGCGCTCGAGCTCCAGCACTTTCACCCTCACCGACTTCCCGTGTTCCTCGTCCTTCTCCATCAACCTCCTTATCATCTTCTCGATCACTTCTCTCCCGATCACCGTGCCGGGCCCCACCTCCTTCAAACGAGTGGCTATGCCGAGGTGGCCGGAGAGCATGGCGGCGTTCATACCTTGCTCCGCGTAGAGCGGCCAGCATATCATGGGCACTCCGTTGACCACACTCTCCAGTGTCGAATTCCATCCGCAGTGCGAGAGGAATGCCCCAACGGACTCATGGGCCAGGACCTCGTTCTGCGGGGCCCACATCTCCACCACGAGGCCCACCTCGTGGGTCCCGCTTGCGAAACCATCGGGGAGGTAATCTGGCGTCCCGTCCTCGGTCCTCTCCTTCTGACGGAAGTACGACCCGAACGCGGTGCCGTCGACCGGAGGCCGCACCACCCAAACGAATCTCTGCCGGCTCAGCTCCAAGCCCCAAGCCAGCTCGGTGAGCTGATCGGCTGACAGGGTCCCGCCGCTGCCGAACGACACGTAAAGCACTGACCCGGCGGGTTGCGAGTCCAGCCAATGAAGCACTTTGCTCCTGCAGACCAAATTTTCAACCGGTTGGACCGGTCGAATCAATGGGCCGACCGGGTGGACGGGGACCGAGCTAAACCGTCCCATCAAGTTCGGATCCCTCAGTGCTTTCAACGTCCTGGGCTCCAAAACCTCCCATGTGTTCACCAATATCCCATCAGCCTTTGCCATATCGAGCCCCATCTTCGCATAATCTTCGTGAAGGACCCGGTCGTCCGGGCGCAAGTTCAAGTCGAACGTGCCTTCGTACTCGAGCGGCGGACATCCTGGGATGTTCAGCGGCTTATGGAGATAGACGTGATCGTGTTTGTTGGTCTCGTTTTGATGTGGATAATATAGCGATAGGGCAAGGAACCACGCATTAGTGGTATGAAACATGTACTTCAACATGCCGAAATCGTCAACTATCTCAAAAGCCTCGGTCCCAAAGAGGTCGACAACGAGGGCCGAGGGACATGGCTTCAATTTAGCAATCTCTGCGCGGATGTGTGGCATCGCTCGGCGCATTAGGAGGACCAGTTGCGAGAGAATTGCCATTGAGCCAATGGCTAGGTCCGAGACGTCGACTGGGGGGAGGAAGACGATGTTGAGGAGGTCTCTGTAGGAGGAGTAATGGGGGAGCTGGGACTGGGCGGCGGAGGCATCGGTGGTCACGACGAAGATGGTGACGAGGAAGCGGTGTTGGACGGCGAAGCGCCGGCCAAGTTCGAGGATCGGGATGAGGTGTCCTATGCCGGGGCTGGCTAGGAGGGCTATGTGGGTTTTGGTTGGGACGACTTCCATGGCTACACAAATGTAATTTTGGCGTTGGGGGCCGGGGGGTGGGGTTGTGTTTGGCAGAGAGGAGTTTGAGATGGTATTTATAGTGAAATATGCTGTAATTAATATTGATTTATGCGGAAGAATTTAATAAATTTTTGCTCACAAAGGTGTCACTCGTAGGGTTAGCCCTTTCTGTTCTCAGTTGGAGGGTTTTGTTACTATAATTAGGGATTTTTTTATTTTATTTTATTTACCTAGCATTTAGCTAGAGCTCTTATGAGGAGCTTTAAAAAAGGTTTCTTCTTGCTTTTTGACAATATTTGATAGATTGAAGAAATTATTTGAAGTTCTACATTTTTTTGAAAAACTCTAAATGAAATTTAATGTTGATATACTTATATCTTAAAATATTTCAGGTATTTATAGATATTAAGTAAAAGTCAAAATATTCAGATCCTATAATAAGAGATATATATATATATATATATATATATATATATATATATTTCTGAAAATCACTACTAACATTGTATTTGAATTTCTATTGAGCCTTAATAGCAAAATTGCTTTTTCCAAGGTGATATTCTCATTTAAGCTTTGTCTGTACAGTGGCATATGATGCAATCGTATAAGGCTTATATTTTTACATCGATCAATAGTTAGAACTTTACCGGTTTATAAGGTTTGGAGGTTGCTACGTAAGGCTAAGTCTTAGGCTCTAAGTAGTTGAGTCTCCATTCTTGTGCCCCTTTAGTTATAAAAAATAAAAAAGGAAGTACAATATGACAGTTTTATTTTTTATTTTTTATTTTGTTAACTTGATCATTCATTTTTAATTTCCTTGAGATGCGTATTGTCTACTACTGTTCATTTTAATTTTTTACGCATCCTCTTCGTGCCCCTTTAGTTATAAAAAGAAAGAAATATGAGATAACGGTTTCATTAATTCGTTTCTTTTAGCTTGACCAGAGTCATTTTAATTTTCCTTGAGATGTGTACCATTCATTATTAATCAATTTTATGCATCCTCCTTGTGCCTCTTTAATTGTAAAAGAAGAAATAAGGTTCCATTAATTTTTTTTCTAACTTACCACCAGTCATTTTTAATTTCCTTGAAATGCGTACTGTTTATTTTCGATGTTTCTAATATTTGATTGAACGCCCCCCAAGTGTATTTTTTTTACCAAAAAATAATAATAATTAAAAACAAAGTAAATAAATTACCATCCTCATTGTCCACGAGTCACGTGTCTCCCAAAATTTAAATAAACCTTGTGTGCGTTCTGTCTATTTTATTTTAAGTCATGATGATCTGTACTACATTCAAGTCATGAAATAACAAGATGCTCTATGATCGTGGGTGTGGATGCAATACAGATAGATTAAATAAATATGGAGATCAACAAGAGGCACATGATCAACGCCAAAAAATATTAAGAAAACTAAAAATTAAAAAAAAAAGAGGGGCAGGCGACTGAGGACTGAGTCCTTGCCGTCGCTGCCTCCCTACTGCCCCTAGGCCGGGCGAGGGCCGTCGACCCCTATCGGAGCTAGGAGCCCTCGTCGCTGGTCGGCCGGGGTCGCCAGGCCCTAGCCCCCCTCCGTCGCCGGCCCTTTCGACGACGGTGGGGAGGGCTTAGCCCTCAACCGCTTGCCCCCTCTTTTTTTATTTTTTGTTTTTTGTTAGTATTATTATTATTATTATTATTATTATTATTATTATTATTATTATTATTATTATTATTATTATTATTATTATTATTATTATTATTATTATTTATATTTTATTTTTAAATGTTTTAAATAAATTTAATTTAATTAATTTTTATATTAATTTTTTTTACCACTTTAGCACCTAAACGACGTCGTTTTTGTTTTGTCTATCCATGTTAGTGTGCAAAATGGCGTTGTTTTGCACTTGCTTTGTCGAAAATTCGCCACGTTGGCATTTTTGCTGAATATTGGCCAGAGTGGCGCTTAAATGATCATTTTTGCTCCAATTTTAGCACTTAAGTGTCAATTTCCTAACTTTTGACACATAAGTGTACCTTGTGCCAAGTTTTGGCACTTGGGGTGTACTTTAGTCCCACCTCTTGGTATGGAGCCCACATTGATTTTATCTCAATTTTTAAGAATTAAAACTGATGAGGTTAAGAAAGTTTTGAAAGCTAATTGTAATACATGCCCATTCTCCTTTTTGGTTGATCATTTTTTAAATCAATATTCAATGCGCCAAAAGGGTAGGATATTCATCGTAGCATTATTTGGATTTATAATCTTTCCTTATCGAAAAAATGCTATTAATCCTTCGATTGCATGGGTCATTAGACAAGTATGTGCTGGCGTGAACTTTATAAACATGATTTTGGCTGAGACATTTTTATCCCTCAATCGTTTTAAACAAAATGGAGGAAAAATCATGAATGCCTCTCTTGAACTTTTACAAATTTGGTTTCTTTTTCATATGAAGGAGTTTGGTCATTTCATGCATCGAGGTGAAATTGATGATTCTAATCAACCAATAAAGAGATTTTCAATCTTAGAGAAAAAGTATATCGGAAAGTCATTTTTCGATTGGGTAACTTTTCTAAAAAATCCAAATCCCAAGGGCTTCCTGTGGTATGCTGAATGGTTCCATGTTAGTGTGGCTCGTTTCTCTCACAAGATAAATAATCCAGTTCCACTGATGGGAATCATTGGTGCGACATCTTACTATCCTTATAGAGTGGCCTGCTAGTATAGAGTGCTCCAAGATATCCCACATCCTCTTCAAATGGACCTATTTCAAGCCCGCTTCGTGCGCAAGGATCACAAATACCTCAATGAGATTGAGCGCCTTGAAAGTGCATGGAAGGAATGCCATCTGGAAAAGATAGTGGTGCCTAGAAGTTTGAAGGGAGAAGAGAGGACTTTTCATGTCCCGAATTATTATATCCACCAGCACAAAATCTCTGCAGCTCTACTTCCCACAATATTGGAAGTGATCATAAAGCCTACTCGTAAAGCACAAATTGAACATCTTGAAGAAATGGTGGAAAAGAATGAAGCTTGTATTTTTGAGTTGGTTCGACATAACAAAAAGCTTCGAAGACAGTGATCTCCTAATTGTATATGGAAAAGAGTCGTTAGATTTAGGAGTTTAATTCTAGTTTTAGGGTGTTATTTCAATTTCTTAGATTGATGTTTTAGGAATTTAATTTCCTAGGGAGTTACTTTAATTTCTTGAGTTGATATCATTGGAATTTGATAAAATAAGTGATCGACCATTGTCATGGACCAATCTCATTTGTTATGATGCTTATTGTACTTTTTCCATTACTAGGTAACGTTGATACAACATGGCTTGCCCAAGATTGCCAATCCGTACTCGTTCTAGAGTAACAATGGCCGATAACACCGAACCAATGCGTTTTGCTGAACAAACTCGCATTGCTGTCCTCGAATCGGAGATGAAGTAAGTCTTGAATGTTCTTGAGCAGCTCTCTAAACAAATCGATTCTCTCTAAGCAAACACTGTCCCACTAGCTCCACAAGTTGAAGTGGTGTTACAACAACATGCTCCCATGGCTGATCCGAGAGATAAAGGCAAGAATACGTCCACAAGTAGCCCATCAACCTCTGATGATGCCTCCATGGTTAAAATCATTGATGCGCCTCAAACCGTTGCTAATGATGAGGTACAAGTAATACATTCGGCTGTACCAAAAATTGAGCAAGAAAAACGCTTGACAAAAATCGAGGAGAAACTTAAGTAGCTCTAGGGTTCATTTAGCCAAGGTCCAATTGATCTCTCCCATTATGCAAAGGTCAAGATACCAAAGAAGTGCAAAATGCTAGACTTTGAAAAGTATGATGGCACCTCTTGGCCGAAGATCCATCTGCAGACTTATGTGGTTAGGATGACCCAATATGTTGATAACATTCCCTTGATGAATCAACAATTCCAAGCAAGCCTGATAGGACCAGCGCAACAATGGTACATCATCAAGAAAATTAATCTCCTAGAGACTTGGGAGGATTTAACTGACACTTTCTTCAAGCAATATAAGTATAACATTGATGTCACTTCATCTCGAGAAGATTTACTTCACACTGAGAAGAAGAAAACGGAATCTTTCAAGGCATATGTCACAAGATGGAGGACCGTGGCTGCTCAAATTACACTAGAGTTGACGGAAAAGGAGTTGATGGATTTGTTCATTAAGACACTTTGCCTGAATATTGAAATTGAAAGCTGGGTTCGACTGCCGAGTCATTTAATCAGCTAATCCCTGTCGGCGACTGAATTGAAGTAGCCTTGCGTGATGGATAAGCATTAGATCAAACCAACTCATATAGGAGAGTCTTAACCAAGAAGGATAAAGAACCTGTAGCGGACATTAATGCAACTTATGTTCAACCACCTCGCCCTACCCCAAACACCCAATAAGGAGGAGCACTATCATTCTTTGGCTAGCAGAAGAACTCTTCTAGGCATCAATTTATGCTACTTCCTAAGCCCTTATCGAAGATCTTGCCGACTCTTCAAAAGAAAGGATTACTCGCTAAGGAGCCTAAGCGATCTAATCCGGAGCGTTTCCCCAACTATGATCCGTCTAAGACATATGCTTACCATATGGGGGAGGTAGGGCATTATGTTGATGATTACTATATGTTGTGACACAAAATCTAAAATCTTCTGGATGCCAAGGTGGTCTCATTCCGCGATGCATAGCCAAACGTCTAGAATAACCCACTTCCTAACACCTAGAAGTTGTGAACGCCATTTTCAGTTTTGATATTGATAGAAAGAAAAGCTTGAAAGTACATGTAGACGATGTTTATAATGGTTTAGTTCGAGTGGGATATTATTCAGATGCAAAAGATGCCACCATGTTTCAGAAGATGCAAAGAGTTAAGGCAATTTCCAATAAGGGGATGATTGTTTACGCAAATCATGCCGACACAGTTTCAACTATCACTCAAATCATTATTGATTTGGAGGACGAGTTTACTGATTTTGAGGATGTGTTGGATTAATCATTAATGATGTGCTACCGTCCGATGATGAAGAATTAATTTTCAATGTTACGCAACCCTATGCATATATGAATGATAAAGCGGTTCCATGGTGTTTTGATGCGGAAATAGATGTGGTCACTCAATCGGGATGCACTTACGCTCAGGCCAACTCACAACCTGTCAAGCCAGTCACTGATGAGGAGGCTAAAGAACTTTTAGCCGTAATTAAGGCAAGTGAGTATAATGTAGTGGACTAACTCATAAAATGCCGGTACAAATCTCTCTATTAGAGTTGCTTTTGACATCGGAGAAACATAAAAAATCCCTAATGAAAGTCCTTAACGAAGTACTTGTCCCAGAGTCCATCGAACCTGAGAAGTTGGAGGAATTTGTGGGGGCCATTTTGTTAAAGGATCGGATTGCTTTCTTAGATGAAGAATTCCCAGATGAAGGAAGAGGACATGGTAATGCCCTTTATATCTCAGTCAAGTGTTGAAATACCTTAGTGTTTCGCATACTCATTGATAATGGATCAGCTTTAAACATTTGCCTTCTAGCAACTCTATAGAGCCTTGGGTATGATTTGGGGAAAATTCGCATGGCTAAGATCTCTGTCGAGCATTTGATGGGATCAAAAAAGAAGCAGTTAGGGAAGTTGATTTAGACTTGCAAATAGGGCCAGTGCTATTTAATGCAATTTTCCAGGTCCTGGACATACCTACCGCATTCCAATTTTTGTTAGGTCGTCCATGGATACATGCAGCAGGGGCAGTTCCTTCAAGTCTCCACCAAAAAGTGAAGTTTATGACGAAAGGGAAGCTTATTACAGTTTGAGGAGAAGATACGTTCAAGATTTCTCATGAGACGGCTATCTTTTATATTGAACTAGATTGTAAAGAAGAATCCAATTTTCAAGCATTTGAGTTGGTTTCAACTATTCACATTGCTCGAGGCACTACCCTACCCACTCTAGAAGTATCAAAGTCGACGGTCATGGTAGGCAAGATCATGGTGGGGAGTGGCTTTGCCCCAGGTAATGGTTTAGGTCGATATGGTCAGGGTACTCGCCAACCAATTGAAGTCGGGCGGAAATCATACGCCACTGGATTGGGTCATCGTGGTAGAGGTGGACGATCCTGCAGAGGAAGAGGATGAGGATGAACTGGCTTCACTATACCCCATATTAGGTCCACATTTCCTGGGCTTGAGAAGAGGGGGCAATCGATACTTGTGTTCAATATTCCAAGCCTCCAAGTGCCGACATTGATGTTTATAAAGTGAAATTGTTGGATGGGGAGAGGTAGACAAGTCGGTTGCAGACACCATTTGATCCACTGGAAAGACGACGCACTCGAAGGAATGACTGAATTGTTCGAAGAGAATTTAGTTTTTGCCATCGACAAAGCTCGAGAGTAGGAGGATTTTAATTGCTTGCACATTCCTCTACGCAAGATGTTGACACCTAAATTTTTGGGGCTCATTTTTGCTAAAAAATAAAAAAATAAAAAATGCATGGCATATAGTTTAGGTAGATTTGATTTTTTGATATTTTGTTTTATTTTATTAAAATTTTTATAGATTTAGGAAATATATACTGAAATATGCATTTTTGCGCAAGAAAGGGAATTTTTGGATAGGATATGCAAAAACTATTTCAGTGATATATTTAGGGGTATCGTGCTTAAGTAAAATTAGAAATAAAATGTATCCCAAGGATTTGATTTTTCGGCTTATAAAAAGGGCTCGTGTACAGTTAATTGGAGGAGGTCTCCTTTTCGAAAAAAAGAAAGGAAAAAAAAGTCAAAACAAGGGAAAAGAGAGAGAGAGAGAGAGAGAGAGAGAGAGAGAGAGAGAGAGAGCTGTGGGAGGGTGAGCTGAGGGAGAGAGGAAAAGAAAGAAAAAAAAGAAAAAAAAAAAGAAAAAGACAGGCCGAAGCCCTCCCCTCGCGACCGTAAGTCTTCCCCGAGGGAAGGGCTCGCCTGCGTCGTCCGCCGCCAGCCTGCGCCGGTGTTGTCCGCCGTCAGCCGCCGCTATGCCGCCAGCCTCGCAGAGACGCCGCGCCACCGACCCGCCTTCGCCCGAGCCTAGATCTCGAGTCGCGAGGACCCCCCCGCCACCTTGAAGCCCTCGTGTGACACCCCTGCCTCTCGCGCACCGTCTGTCGCCGTCCGCCCGCGAAGCCCAGGCCGCCCCGAAGCCTCGGCGTCCCGATCCCAGCGCCGCAGCACCCTCGACTTTGCCAGCCGCCACCGCCGAGCCAAATCCGAGCGCCGCGCCATCGGTCCGTCGAGCCTCGACTCCCCCTGTTGCCCAGACGCCGCCGCGCTCCGAATCCGACGCCCCGCGCCCACAGCTTGCGCCCGCGACGTCCCTGCCTCCCCTGCGTCTCCGCGCGCGCCCCTCGACGCTGCTGCTGCCGTGCCGCCGTCGCGCCATTCCCGGAGCTCCGCCGGAAACCTAGCTAGCAGCACTCCTCCCCAAAGCCGGCGGCCACTTTCCCCTAAAAAAAGAAAAAAAAAAAAGCAAAAAAAATCAATTAGGTAGATTTTCTTTTATTTATTTACTTTATTTTATTTTTATTGTTTTATTGTTATTGTTTTATTGTTATTCTATTTTTGTTAACAACATTAGGCCTTGATATGTGATTGGAAATTCCAATTTATCCTCAATTCGCAACCGCACCGATTTTTTATTTCGTCTATAAGGCTTTAGACGAAGTAATTAATTATGCGGGAATGAAATTGATATTTTGATCTTTAAGACTTAAGATCAATTTATCGATTTTACTAGCGAAATATTGTCCCTTGATTTGAACGATGTGCGATGTTTCTGGATAATTTTGGATGGTCTTGATTGCTTTGTTTATATTGAAATATGTCTGAGTTAGAATATTGCATGTTTAGGGTTATTTGCACATTTAGGCTAAGCATTCTAGTTATCATGAATTAAAAAAAAAAAAAAAACCAAAAAAATCAATTAATTTAGGTTGCATGTTTAATTATTAGGAATTGTTAATTTCAAAACACAAAAAAAAAAAAAAGTGAAAAAACTCAAAAAAATCTTAGATTAGGATTAGTTTTTTTTTTTTTTTTATTGTCTTGCATATTTAGATTAGGGATTTTATTTAGATCATAAAAATAAAAAAAAAAACAAAATTCACTTAGGATGCTAGTTGAATTGCATGTTAAATTTTAATTAAAAAAGTGAAAAATAAACAAAAATCATCATGAATTTTAGAATAGAATTGCATGTTTAATTTTAAGCTTAGATCAGTTTTTAGATAGATTTCATCTTAGGCTAGAAATTACTAAATTAAAACAATGTCTTAATTTAAATTAGGATGACCTAATTCCTAGTTTAAATAGGATAGAATTTTAATTTAGTTAGGAATTTCATTCAAATATCTTAAGATAGATTACTTCCACCTTTTAGGATAAATTACAATTTTTAGAAAAATAAAAACCATAAAATCAAAAAATCAAAAATCTTGCATGACCATGTAGAATTAGGAATATAGATTTAGTAAATAAGACATTTAGGCTAGTAAATTAGGTTTTTTTTTTTTTTTTTTTTTTTTTTTTTTTATATAATCACATTTTTAGGATCATATTTTTTTAGAAATCTCTTTTTAAATAGGTTAGGATTAGGTTTACATAATTTCATTCTTAGAAAACTTGGCACCTTTTTAAAAAAAAAAAAAAAAATAAAGAAATGGTTTTCTAAGTCAAAATATGGTTAATTTAAATTAATCCTAAACATGAATTAGAGAATTATTCGTTTTAGGTAGTTCAATTAGGGCTTTTATTAATTCAAAATTCCAGAAAAAAATATAAAAAAATTAGGTGCATGTTAATCAATTTGCATTCTAGGACCATTTAATTAAAATTTGCATATTAGGTCATTTAAGTTGCAATTATTGCATTTCATGTCATATAATTTAGATCATTTTGCCATGTCATATTAGGCTATTAGCACGCATTGCATTTGGATTAAATTCCATTAAATAAAGTGAAAAAAAAAAAAAGAGAAATTTGCGTGTTAATTAGAGACCATATCTAGGATTGTTGATGTGGAATTTAATCTAACGATGCAGATGCTTTCGTTGCTACAAGGTAAGTCCCTTAACCTTATTCATTGCTTTATTGGGTGTTAAATTGGTGGTTTGCGCACCCGCATGATCACCTCACATGTTAGGGAGATAAATTAAAATCAATTAAAGCTGTCTGCCAAACATTTTTTCAAAAATAAAAAGAAAAGGTACCGAAAGGGTGTTAGATAAATCTAGCGTAACCAAGTTCCCGTATCTAGAATCTCTGGTTCGTAGGAGTAAAGTAAATCTCCCATTACTTTATTTGAGTTTCTAATCGACCCACCAAAAAACTGATTAGTGGCGACTCCTAAATAAAAATCATTTGCATGTTAAGAATCCAAACCTAAAGTCGCGAATTGGTATGGGCTTGGGAGAGCCTGAGTTAAGTCTAGGCTTAACAATCCATTAGCCAAACCCTAAGTGGTTCACACCTCGAAAAATTTGGTCGCGACACAAGAGTTGTTATTGCTTTCCTTATTTGCATGTTAGGATTTTCAATTCTATGATTTCTTTCATTTTAATAATGTAATTTGCTTTTCATCCAATAAAATACATGAAGATTTTAATGTTTTAAGGGTATATTGAAGTACACCAAACTAGCCCTGTGATGAAATCTTATTAAAAGAAAACGACAATGAGCTAATTCTGAAGGTTGGGCTTCTTCATATTCCCTTTGAAATTTTTTCAAAATAAAATGATTTTCCAGCATGCATCTAATTTACCCTATTTGTTTTTTCTTTTTAATTATCTTTAAGTTTCAGGTGCAATCTTGCACACATTTGCTTTAATGAATATGAAGCATTAAGTTCAAGTTATGAGGAGCAAGATGATTCAACGGATATTCAACGTAGTTGGGAGCAACAAGAAAATTTGAAACCAATCACCATTGGGTAGACTATAACCATAAATCTTAATGACACAGAACGCACCAAGGGGGTCAAAATTGGGGCTCACTCAAAGTTGGCCATATCTCTAGTGCATAATGATGCATGTTTTATTTTTGCAGAGGCTAAGAATGGATGTGAACGACGGTGTCTTCTATCTTTGTAAGGAACCTCTATGAGCTCCCCTATAAAGAGGGGGCAAGACGCGGACGCCTAATAGCTTTGACTTTGTGATCTGATGTACAAGAATAGAGCATGACCTTTTTATCATTATGGAATGCTTTCACATGATATTGTGCAATTCACTAATTCCACTTGAAATTTATCAAAATGGATAATTCAGTGAATGATGTCAAGTTACTTGAACATGCTAAATGAGGCGTGAAAGGCAAGCCTTATCCCATACATAGTCCCTTGTCTATACATTGTGAGGTGAGTATAGAAAAATTTTGTGTTCGCAAGGTGAAGAGTTTTCTTGCAAAAGGTACCATAACTAAAATGACAAGAGGCAGTTCATTTCTCTACAAGTGAACCTTTGTTTAACCCTTTTTGAGCCTAAATACTTGAAGAATTTCTTTCATATTACCCCTGTCAAGGACCATCCCACATCGGGGCAAATGGAGGTAAGTCAACATTGGAGGTGAGGGAAATGGATAGGAATTTCTTTGCTTTCACTTACATCAATCTTCATGTGTTATTATTTCAAATGAATCCGTACGAAATCTAAGTGCCTCGGGATGACGAAGAACATTTTTTTCTCTATCTTACATACTTGTATCCATTGTGTAGTCCACTTGAGCCTGCAATTTCATTTTATATGAACCCAATTCGTGATCCTTCCCACATTGGGGCAAGCTGACCATTTGAGCAGCTAATTTGGAGTGCCAATGGAAGATGAAGACCTTCAAGCACATAAGTTCTAAAAGAGAAAAATGAGGGATGAATTGGGGGGCTCGAAAAAGCAATGTGCCTAATAAAAGTAAGGCTTATGCCCATAAAAAAAAAGTGAAAAAAAAGTGTCAAATAGATGACTATCAATTGCAAAAATTGTATCCTAATGGAGCAGTACTCAAAGCGTCAAGACCAATAGTGCAATCCCTTGTGAAGGAGAAGACCGGCGACAATGCCTAGATGTTCATCAACTTTGACCCCTATACACATCTTTGAGCCTAACAATCTTTCGTTTCTCAACCCATGAACTTATGCAAAGTCTCTTCTGATTATGACACTTGAATTAACGTAAGGGTTCACATGTCTTAAGCATCGCTTGAAGAAGTGCGAACAAGATTATTTCTTTCTCATTTTGCAGAGTTCTTGACTTGTAAACCCAGAGACAATTGCGGCGTTGTTCTTTCAATAGCCTTGAATCAAAGAGTCTATTTGTTAAGTTATTGACTAAGCTCACATTACGGTCCCTGTTAAAGACCTCTCAAATTGGTAAGACTGTACCATTTGCGAGAATACTCAAACTCTTGCTGACATCCATGATGATAAGATTGAGATATATATTCCCGCATCAGTTGGGACAAATAAGCCCTCCTAAATGAGAGCGAATGAAAAGCCTTCTCACACTGAAAGTGTCTCATTTAGCATGTTCAAGAAGTCCATGCCATAAGTGAAAATTGTCTTAATGATAATTTTTCCCAATGGAAATTTGATAAAGCCATTATGCATGGACAATCATTGAATTTTAAAGAATGAATTTTTCCTCAAAGACCAAATGATTTGTCTTTGAAACCCCAAGTTTGTCTAGTCGTTTTTGAATTTTCCGAATACTTGATGAGAATTCCAAGTACCCATCTATAAAATGTTTTCAAATGTCTAGTATGGATTTCAGATATTTGAACCTTTAAACGCTTGATGTGACTTTCAAGTGTTTATCTTTTCAAACATTTGATATGACTTCCGGATGTTTAGTGAATGTTTTCAAATGTCTGATATGAAAATAAGATTTTTGAAATTTCAAGTACCTAATGTAACTTCCAAGTGTTTGGTTTCTTTTGGAATCTGATGAGAGTTCCAGATCATTGAAGACTTTGTTTCAAAAAAATAAAAAATCTCTGAGCACTTCAATTATCTGAAGAGAGTTTCAGATGTTTGTCAAGTTCTCATAGGAATCATTTCACACCCAATAATACTTTTCTGAGTCTCCAGATAAGTACGACAAGTATTCTTCTTTGCATTTGCATTTCATTCTAAATTGGGCGTAGACACATTGAGATCTATGTTCCTGACAAAATCATTGCATTTGCATTGCATTATTTATTGCATGACCTCGCATTTAAAAATGGGATTAAACTCATTGGAGTACATTCCTAAAAAAAGAGTCATTGTATTACCATTTGCACATTCATTTTGCATGGTTTAAATTTAGGTGTCATTTATCTTTTAAGGAAACCTCTAGGAGCTCTTTTTCAAAGATAAGCAGCTGTTGACATATAAATTTTGACTATTTTATTTAGTTGTTCGTCATATAAAGCATTTCATAACATTTACATTTAGGTAACAATAATATTTAAACTTATCTTAGAAAAAATTGTTCTAAAAAAAAGAAATAATCCATAAAATAAAACATTTGGTTATGGAGGGAGATTTTGAAAGATTTTAGATTTTATATAATAGAGCCGTTTTAGAATATGATCTCCAACGGTTGAGTAAATTATCTTGAAAAATCTTCGCAAAGGATTTTATATTTTGGAATCGTTTTCTTGTCCAGCGCATCCCTTCTTTTAAAAAGATGATCTTGGGCAGTTGAGTGAATATATGCAATCATATTGGAAAATCTTTACTTGCAAAATAGACTTGTTTTTTTCCTCTATAAATAGAGAGTGCAAGGCTTCGTTTAAGGGGTGTGAAGATTTTGACAAAAAGTGCTCGTGTGGTTTCATGAGGGAAGAGGGGAAAGAAATTGGCAAAAAGTGCTCGTGTGGTTTTTTAGAGAGAGAGATACCGAGAGAGAGCGTGGTATAATGGAAGGGGATTCTCTGCTGTAAATGCTGGACGTTCTTGGAGGCAGAGAAGGTTGAGGGGTTGTCACCTTTTTTTCGTTTCTTTTCTTTTCTTTTGGAGGGGATCGGCAGAAGAAAAGCCAGCGACGTGAGGGTGCTTCGAAAAAAGAGGAATCGGCTGGAAGGAGGATCATTTGCGTTGGTCATCGGAGGTGGCCGCGACCTCGGATCTCGCCGCCGTTCGTCGCTTTTCATCGTTTTAAATTCTGTCCAGCGTCAAAAGCATTGTGGGAACCACACACGAATAGCTAAAGACGAGCGCAACCCATTCGCGGGGATAGCCAATCACATTTCGTCTTCGAAGCCAGCTACTTCAATGAGACCAGCCAACCATAGACCTTTGCTTCCCCAGACGAGCCTGTCATCAGCCTCGGCATTCCTGTTCCGCCACGTTCTCCGACGCTCACCAAGTATCACCACCGTTTATCCAAATCAGTCTGGCAAATCCACTACCGAAGGGACGATTCCAGGAGACATTCTAGCGATAATTGGATCTCCAAAGAAGCCTCCAACAAGGCTCAGTCGTACCTCATTTGTCAATCCACAAGCCTTGTCACCGTCCCCTCGAGAAAGCTGTGCCCTGGATTAGATAATTTTTTTAGACTAAATTCAGATCAAATATTCGGTTTCATAATTTGTGATTCTGACTTTTTTTTTTTTTTTTTTTTTTTTTTTTTTTTGTGATTCTGACTTGATTTGTTTTGATTTATTTTATCATTATCCGATTAGAAAAATTGTCATATTAGGTCATAATAATGTAAAATATTGAGCCGCGAGATGTCGGGTTAGATTTTTGATTATTTCGATTTTTCATGGCAAATTTACGGATTGATTTGCGTTATTGTTTTGTATTAAGTGCACATCACATATCATGCATCATACGTCATATCTAAAATTTAGATCCATATACATTTCATGTTTAAAGCAACGCACCTTGATTTCTAAGATTCATACAATATCATGATAATTTTCCTTTAATAAAACAAAAAAAGAAACAAAATAAATGTTATTTATGTTACATAGATTTCATAATATGCACACCATATGTTGCGCTTTAGTTAGTGAGTCATGCATTTTAGATTTAATGTCTTGGTATTCTCATCATGTAGTTTTTATTAAAAAAAAATGCCAAAAGATTAGCGTTTTATGTTGCTTTCTTTTCAATAAAAATTATTAAGTCATTTAAAAAAAAAAAAAAAAAAGGAAAACACAAAGGTCCTTTGCTTGGTTAGTCAATAGGGTTAATTCATAATTAATCCCATTTCATGTTATTATTTAGTATAGGTTGCATATATATATATATATATAAAGAGAAAAATAGAATTTATCGGAGTTGCATTATTTTAAAAAGAAAAATCATAAAAAGAACATGCATATAGAATTACCACGTCCTCCGTTCCATATCATGTAGCACGTACATATGTAGGATCATGTAAATTAGATTGCACACGTATTGTGATGGTTCAAGTTATGTAATATAAATTGCATCTCACATGTCATTAGAGTTAAAATCATGCATATTAAATTTAGATTAAGATTGCATATAATTAACATTTAAAAAAAATAGATGTCATGTCATTTAGAAATCATCTTTAGGGCATGCATTTTAATCAGCTTTTTTTTTTTTTTTTTGTAAGTTTTTAGAGAGTAAACCTTAATAAAGTTGTAGTTTATTTTGCCTAATGTTAGTTATAATTTCTTACAATCTATCACATCGGTTTGTTGAATGTTATTCCATTGATTGTGCACCTGCATGACCACCCTTTGCATGTTAGTAGTTTAGGTTAAAATTAATCAAGACTACTTGCAAAATATTTTTGAAATTAAAATGAAAATGTATCGAAAGGGCGTTAGATTAATCTAGTGTAATCATATCCCCGACTTATTGAATCTCTAATTCGCAAAAGTAAAGTATTCCATACTTTACTTGGGTTTTTAATCAACCCTAATTTGTTAGTAGCAGCTCCAAATTGTGTATAATTACATGTTTAAATGGATTGATTTTTTAGTATCAAGTCACAATTGGTAGAACTTGGGAGAGTCCATGCCAAGTCTTCAGACTTAGTAATCCACTAGCTTCCTCTTGGGCAATTCACCTTCGGAAAGGTCGCGACAGGAGGCTTGTAGCTAGTCTGCAATACCTAACTGTTGATTCTCAAATGGCAAAAGAACATGACAGTGTTTGGTCAGTGCTTTTCTAACTTCGGGCCAAGAAAGCATGTGGCTGTGTCATAGGTTGGATGAAAGGAACATCTTCTATTTAAATCTACGATCTCTGCATGAAACATATTAAAATAGTATGGGGACCTACTGAACCAATAGAAAATTTAGAAATGATATTGACATGGCAAACAAATTTAGGTACCTCCTTAAACCAACTCAAAGGTAAAAGGGTTAGCAGTTCACTATCCCTTATTTTGCTGGTGTCATGGCTGAGTTCTCTAGTTTTTAATTGTGTATCGCATACCATAAATCATTGGCTTCCTTTGGTTTGGGAGGAAAAAACTACATGTCGTTGGCCCTGCACCAACTATTCCTCATTTTCTTTATCATGTAGTGTACTCATAGATAATGAGAGCTCGAAACACGTAAGCCAGGTGTTGACTAATTTGAGGACTGCTTTGGTTGTGCGCTACACTAGGGAAAATTACCAATAAAAGAAAATGTTGAAAACTTCACTTCCTTCGTCAAATACCTCCTCATATCTCGAAACAGATAAGGTCGTCCTTATTTTTTACAATATATTTTAAATTACATCTCTCATCCATAAATAATATACCAAATCGTCATTTTATTTCCTAAACTACCCTTAACACCCTCCCCCCGCCCCCAAAAAAAAAAAAAAAATGAAGAAAAAGAAGATAAACTCCACACCAACCCCCGCTCTCTTCCCGTGCTCAAGAGGCTTGCTTGGTCTGACATTACCCACCACCACGTCTTGCACTTTTGCGAGCTTGTCGCTAAGCCTCGTGGCCGTCATGAACTGGAGGCCGACCTCGCACCCTCTAAGTGATCGCGAGCTGCTGGCTCGGGCCTGGCTGGTGTGACCTTGTCGTTGCGCATCGCAAACGATCTCGCCATAGACAAATACGTGGATGTGGGGAGAGGGGCCTTGGGCGGCGATCAGGGGCGAGGGCATCGTGGTCGGCGTGGCGATCGGGCTGCGGAAACAAGCTGCAGCTCAACGCTGTGGAATTGGCTCTTCATTATTGTTGTTTTGTGCTGCTCCGTGTGAGGACGGGGAAAGGGCATAGCAATAGTGGAAGAAGGTTTCAGTGTGCATGAGGGCAAATCATTGTATTTCCATCGGGGAGATGCATAAGTTCGGTTTAAAAGTATTTCATATCGACAGCCAGGTTGATGATGATTTCTATAATATCCCATTACCCTATACAGGCTGAGTTTAATTATTTCTTGATTTGGCCGCTATAGGTTAGTTTAATTAAACACTCATTTTCTTTGAATTCTTACACTTGTTTGTTCAACAGATCGCCTGTTCAAAAGCAAAAGGGACACTCAATATAATTATCTAACCTTATTTCAGTCAAGCAGTGCCATATCTACCCATTTAGGGTTATTTAGTGTTGAGACTTGTCCCACACAAAGCTCAACGATCATGCTCCAATTTCATACCGCAGATGAAAAACAACGACGAGAAACTCCAGAAGAACTGACCAAAATTAATACACGGATAAATACTAGTATTATGTATCTTACGGACTTTTAAACCGAAGCTAAGCGTAATGGTCCCTTTCTCTCAGGCCCGTACGGCCCGTTTCGCACTCTTTAGCCACCCGCTCGAGCAAGCCGTAGGACGAACCTCCCTTTGCCAGAGCCACTTCCGCGCTGCGCTTGAGGTCCAGCACTTTTGCCCTCGCCAACTTACCGTGCTCCTCATCCTTGTCCATCACCCTCCTTATCGCCTCCTCGATCACCTCCCTCCCAACCACCCCGCCAGGCCCCACCTCCCTCAAACGAGTGGCCATGCCGAGGTGGTCGGAGAGCATGGCCGTGTTCATGCGCTGCTCCGCGTAGAGCGGCCAGCATATCATGGGCACCCCATTGATCACGCTCTCCAACGTCGAGTTCCACCCGCAGTGCGAGAGGAATCCCCCAACTGACTCGTGCGCTAGGACCTCGGTCTGCGGGGCCCACATCTCCACCACGAGGCCCACCTCGCGGGTCCTACTCACGAAACCATCGGGGAGGTAATCCGGCATCCCGTCCTCGTTCCTCTTATCCTGATGGAAGTACGACCCAAACGTGCTGCCCTCGACGGGTGGCCGCACCACCCAAACGAATCTCTGCTGGCTCAGCTCCAAGCCCCAAGCCAGCTCGGTGAGCTGATCGGCCGATAAGGTCCCGCCACTGCCAAACGACACGTAAAGCACCGATCCGGTGGGTTGCAAGTCCAGCCAATCAAGTGCCGTGCTCCTGGAGGCCGGATCTCTAACCGGCTTGCCCGGCCGAATCAATGGACCGACGGGGTGGACCGGGACCGAGCTGAACCGGCCCAGCAAGTTCGGATCTCTCAGTGCTTTCAGCGTCTTGGGCTCCAAATACTCCCAAGAGTTCACCAATATCCCATCAGCCCTTGCCATGTCGAGCCCCATCTTCACACAATTGTCGTGGAGGACTCGGTCCTCCGGTTGCAAGTACGGTTCAAACGTATCTTTGTACTCGAGTGGCGCACATCCTGGGATGTTCAGCGGCTTATGCAGATAGACATGGCCGTGCTTGTTGGTTTCATCTTGATGGGGGATAATATAATGATACGGCAAGGAACCACGCATTACTGGTATCGAACATGTACTTTAACATGCCGAAGTAGTCGGCTATCTCGAAAGCCTCGGTCCCAAAGAGGTCGACCATGAGGGCCGAGGGAGATGGCTTCAATTCAGCAATCTCCGTGCGTAGGATAGGCATTGCGCGGCGCATTATGAGAAACAGTTGAGATGGGTCTGAGACATCGACCGGCGGGAGGAAGACGATGTTGAGGAGGTCTTGGTAGGAGGAGTAGTGGGGGAGCTGGGACAGGGCGGTGGAGGCATCGGTGGTCACGATGAAGATGGTGACGCGGAAGCGGTGGTGGACGGCGAAGCGCTGGCCGAGTTCGAGGACCGGGATGAGGTGTCCCATGCCGGGGCTGGCTAGGAGGGCTATGTGGGTTTTGGTTGGGACGACTTCCATGGCTACACAAATGTAATGGGGGGGGGAGAGAGAGCGTATTTGGAAGAGAGGTGTTTGAGATAATATTTATAGTGAAAGATGCTGTAATTATTATTGATTTAAGTGGAATCATTTACAGTAATTTTTTGCTCACAAAGTTGTTACTCGTAGGGTTAGCCTTTTTGTTTTCTCAATTGGAGGGCTTTGCTATTATGATTAGGGTTTTTTTTTTTTTTTTAATTTACCTAGCATTTAGCTAGCGCTCTTATGGGGAGCCTTAAAAAAATTTTTCTTCTTGCTTTTCTGACAAACTTTGATAATTGAAGAAAATATTTGAAGTGCTAATTGTTTTTGAAAAACTATAAATGAAATTTAATGTCAATATACTTATGTCTTGAAATGTTTCAGGTGTTTACAGATATTAATAAAGTCGAACTATGCAAATTCTATAATAAGAGAATTTTTCTTTTTTTTCTTGAAAGAGAGAAATGAAAATCACTACAAACATTGTGTTTGGATTTCTATTGTCCGTACAGTGGCACATGATGCAATCATATAAGGCTTATAATTTTATACGGATCAACCGACGGAACTTAACCGGTTTATAAGATTTGGAGGGTGCTATGTAAGGCTAAGCCTTTAAGTAGTTGAGTTTCTATCCTCGTGCCCCTTTAATTAAAAAAAAAAAAAAAAAGAAGTACGAGGTGATGGTTTCATTTCATTTTTATTTTTAGCTTGACCAGTCCTTTTTGAATTTCCTTAGGATTCGAAATGTCTACTTCTCGTCATTTTTTAGCATCCTCTTCGTGCCCCTTTAATTATTTAAGGATTGGAATATGAGGTACAGTTTTATTAATTCTTTTCTTTTAACTTGAACAGAGTCATTTTAAATTTCCTTGAGATGTGTACTATTCATTGTTAGTCAATTTTATGCATCCTCCTCGTGCCCCTTTAATTGTTAAAGAAGAAATAAGGTTCCATTAATTTTTTCTTCTACTTACCACCAATCATTTTAATTTCCTTGAAATGCGTACTGTTTATATTCGGATGTTTCTAATATTTAACTGAACACCCCCAAGCATATTTTTAATAGGATCACTATATTGAAAAATCCCAAACTGGTATACATATGACAAATTTATCATAAATTAATTTTTTGATCATAAAAACTCTAAATTGGTACATTTGTGATAAATTTACCCCAGCTGACAATAAAAAAAATCCAAAAGAGTCGGTGCACCTAGTCGGTCCATTGATTCGGCCAGGCAAAGTGGTTAAAGATCTGGTCTCCAGGAGCACGGAACTTGATTGGTTGGACTTGCAACCCACCGGGTCGGTGCTTTATGTGTCATTCAGCGATGGCAGGACTTTAATGGCTGATCAGCTTACCCAGCTGGCTTGGGGCCCAGAGCTGAGCCAGCAAAGATTCGTTTGGGTGGTGCGGCCACCCATCAAGGGCAGCGCGTTCGGGTTGTACTTCCGTGAGGATAAGAGGACCGGGGACGAGACCCCGTATTACGTCCCCGACAATTTCATGAGTAGGACCCGCAAGGTGGGCCTCATGGAGGAGATGTGGGCCCCCAGATAGAGAACCTAGTCCATGAGTCGGTTTGGGGATTCTTTTTCACACTGTGGGTGGAAGTCAACGCTGGAGAGCGTGATCAAGGGGGTGCTCATGATATGCTGGCCGCTCTGCACGGAGCAGGGCATGAACACGGCCATGCTCTCCGACCACCTTGGCATGGCCACTCGTTTGAGGGAGGTTGGGTCCGGCGGGATGGTCAGGAGGGAGGTGATCAAGAAGGCGTTGAGGAGGGTGATGAATAAGGATGAGGAGCACGGGAAGTTGGCAAGGGTGAAAGTGCTGGAGCTCAAGCACAGCGCAGAAGTGGCTCTGGCTAAGAGTGGCTCATCTCACGGCTCGCCCGAGCAGGTGGCTAAGGAGTGCGAAACAGGCCATATGGGCCCTGAGAGAAAGGACCCTTGGGGCTTAGCTTCAATTTAAAAGTCCGTAAGGCATATAATATTAGTATTTACTCATGTATTAATTTTGGTATGTTCTTCCTGAGTTTCTCTTTGTTGTCTTTCATTTTGAGGTATGGAATTGGAGCATGATCGTTGAGCTTTGTGTTGGACAAGTCTCAACACTAAATAGCCCTAAATGGGTAGATATGGCACTATTTATTGAAATAAGGTTAGATAGTTGACGTTGGATTTTTTTTTTTTTTTTTTTTTTTTTTTACTTTTAAACAGTGGGTTGATGGACGAATTTTCCATCTACGAACAGAATATCTGTTGAACAAACAAGTGTATTCAAATAATTTATGATAAACATTAGTAATACATATGTAGTCAGCATGTTTTGATTAGTCTATATCGATTCGTCATTGCAATGTCTTTTATTCAGATTCTTTTTTTTTCCTAAAAGAGTAGTAGGGAACACAATTCCTATTTCAGAACATATGACATCAAGTAGTGGGAAAAAAAAAAAGCAATTAGTTCCATTAAATCAGACTGGAAATGAACACCCATAATAATACCAACATCATACTTTATAGGCTTTTGAATGGAAGCTAAGCCCGATCGGTCCTTTCTCTTAGGCCCGTAAGGCCCGTTTCACACTCCTTAGCCACCCGCTCGAGCGAGCCGTGGGATGAGCCACCCTTGGCTAGAGCCGCTTCCGCCCCATGCTCAAGCTCCAGCACTTTTGCCCTCACTGACTTCCCGTGCTCCTCGTCCTTCTCCATCAACCTTCTTATCATCTTCTCGATCACTTCTCTCCCGACCACCGTGCTGGGCCCCACCTTCTTCAAACGAGTGGCTATGCCGAGGTGGCCGGAGAGCATGGCGGCGTTCATGCCTTGCTCCGCGTAGAGCGGCCAGCATATCATGGGCACTCCGTTGACCACACTCTCCAGTGTCGAATTCCATCCACAGTGCGAAAGGAATGCCCCAACGGACTCATGGGCCAGGACCTCGGTCTGCGGGGCCCACATCTCCACCACGAGGCCCACCTCGCGGGTCCTACTCACGAAACCATCGGGGAGGTAGTCTGGCGTCCCGTCCTCGGTCCTCTCCTTCTGACGGAAGTACGACCCGAACGCGGTGCTCTCGACGGGGGGCCGCACCACCCAAACGAATCTCTGCTGGCTCAGCTCCAAGCCCCAAGCCAGCTCGGTGAGCTGATTGGCTGACAGGGTCCCGCCACTGCCGAACGACACATAAAGCACCAACCCGGCGGGTTGCAAGTCCAGCCAATCAAGCACTTTGCTCCTGCAGACCAAATTTTCAACCGGTTGGACCGGTCGAATCAATGGGCCGACCGGGTGGACGGGGGCCGAGCTGAACCGTCCCATCAAGTTCGGATCTCTCAGTGCTTTCAACGTCCTGGGCTCCAAGTCCTCCCATGTGTTCACCAATATCCCATCAGCCTTTGCCATATCGAGCCCCATCTTCGCATAATCTTCGTGAAGGACCCGGTCGTCCGGGCGCAAGTTCAAGCCGAACGTGCCTTCGTACTCGAGCGGCGGACATCCTGGCATGTTCAGCGGCTTATGGAGATAGACGTGGTCGTGTTTGTCGGTCTCGTTTTGATGTGGATAATATAGTGATAGGGCAAGGAACCACGTATTAGTGATATGAAACATGTACTTCAACATGCCGAAATCATCGGCTATCTCGAAAGCCTCGGTCCCAAAGAGGTCGACAATGAGGGCCGAGGGACATGGCTTCAATTTAGCAATCTCTGCGCGGATGTGTGGCATCGCTCGGCGCATTAGGAGGACCAGTTGCGAGAGGATTGCCATTGAGCCAGTGGCTAGGTCCGAGACGTGGACTGGGGGGAGGAAGACGATGTTGAGGAGGTCTCTGTAGGAGGAGTAATGGGGGAGTTGGGACTGGGCGGCGGAGGCATCGGTGGTCACGACGAACATGGTGACGAGGAAGCGGTGTTGGACGGCGAAGCGCAGGCCCAGTTCGAGGACCGGGATGAGGTGTCCTATGCCGGGGCTGGCTAGGAGGGCTATGTGGGTTTTGGTTGGGACGACTTCCATGGCTACACAAATGTAACCTTTTTTTGTTGTTGGAGGGGGGCGGCGGAGTTTATTTGGCAGAGAGGAGATTGAGATGGTATTTATAGTGAAATATGCTGTAATTAATATTGATTTATGTGGAAGCATTTAAAGTGACCTTTTGCTCACAAAGGTGTAACTCGCAGGGCTAGCCCTTCTCTTTTCTCAATTGGAGGGCTTTGTTACTATAACTACGAACTTTTTTATTTACCTAGCATTTAGCTAGCGCTCTTATGAGGAGCCATAAAAAAAGGTTTCTTCTTGCTTTTATGACAAAATTTGATAATTGAAGAAAGTATTTGAAGTACTAATTGTTTTTGAAAAACTCTAAATGAAATTTAATGTCGATATATTTATGTCTTGAAATGTTTCAAGTGTTTACATATATTAAATAAAAGTCAAAATATTCAGATTCTATAATAAGAGATTTTTTTTTTTTTCCAGAAAGAGAAATGAAAATTACTATAAAGATTGTGTTTGGATTTCTATTGAACCTTAATGACAAAATTGCTTTTTCCAGATTTAGATTCTCATATAAGCTTTGTCCGTATAGTGGCACATGATCCGATCATATAAGGCTTATATTTTTATACGGATTAATGGACGGAACATAACCGGTTTATAAGGTTTGGAGGGTGTTATGTAAGGCTAAGTCTTTAAGTAGTGGAGTCTCTATCCTCGTGCCCCTTTAATTATATTAAGAAATAAAAAAGAAGTATGAGGTGAAGATTTCATTTAATTTTTATTTTTAGCTTGATCAGTCCTCTTTGAATTTCCTTAGGATTCGAAATGTCTACTTTTCGTCATTTTTACGCATCCTCTTCGTACCCCTTTAATTATTTAAGGAAAGAAATATGAGGTACAATTTTATTAATTCTTTTCTTCTAACTTGAACAGATGTGTATTATTCATTGTTAGTCAATTTTATGCATCCTCCTCGTGCCCCTTTAATTGTAAAAGAAGAAATAAGGTTCCATTAATTTCCTTGAAATGCGTACTGTTTATATTTGGATATTTCTAATATTTAACTGAATGCCCCCAAGCGTATTTTTAATAAGGTTAATATCCTGAAAAATCTCAAACTAATACACATCTGACAAATTTACCATAAACTAATTTTTTGATCATGAAAAATTCCAAACTGGTATATCTGTGACAAATTTACCCCAGCTGACTATAAAAAAAAAATTCCAAAATTGGTATATTTATGACAAATTTATCCCAAACTAATTTATTTGACCGCCAAAAACCCTAAACTCGTTCATTTGTGACAAATGTATCATCCATTAAATTGGACTAATAATGCAAAAAATCACAAAAAAAAAGTATAATTGTGACAAATGAAGATAAAATCCCAAATTAGTATACCAATCAATTGTCACGTGTCATTTAATTTAGTAATTTGACATTAAAATTTAACAAAACAACTAGAGGGTAAATTTGTCAAAGGTGTATTAGTTTGGGATTTTTAATGGTTAAAAAATTAATTTGAAATAAATTTGTTGTAAGTGTACTAATTTGGAGTTTTTTTTAGGGTATTAACCCTTTTTAATACGAGCTTTTAGTATTGCAGGAGAGAGACAAAGCCCTGGGCTTTTCTGGACAATACTAATAAACATCCTTAGCTTTACCAAAAATAAAAAATAAAATCATCCTCGATGTCCCCGAGTCACGTGTCTCCCAAAATTTAAATAAACCTCGTGTATGTTCTATCTATTTTGTTTTAAATCATATGATCTGCACTACATTCAAGTCATGAAAAAACAAGATGCTTTTTGATGATGGGCGTGGATGCAATACAGATAGATTAAATGAACATGGAGATCAACAAGAGGCACATGATCAACGCAAAATCCACGGCACTCTTGTGCATGTTCAAGTGCACCTAAAAATGCCATGATATAAACCAGGGAAAATGATAATTTGTTTTCCATTATGGCCCGATAATCCCACTCAATTTTGAATCGGTAGGACACTTAGAGTGTTTGTGAGGGAATGGAGTGTTGGAAAATATGGCTTCGAATTGGGTAGAACAATGAAATCGGATCGAGTAAAATAACTTTGGACTTTGAGGCGTGATATCACTTTCTTTAAGGATTTATTTGCCCCACAACGTTGCTAATGGTCACCGGCAAAAATCCTCCAGGATACAACAAAGTCTCGGGTGAGAATACTAGATAGCAATTCTAGTATTTCTCCAGAGTCTCTCTAGGAAACAATTGGAAAGAATGGCTGTCGTTTTTTAGAAAGAAAAATCGAGAAGGAATAAAATGATCACGCTAACTCTCTTCCGAAATCTGACAAATATATATATATGACACTCTTTAAACGAAGGCAACTCTTCAAGAAAAATGAACAAACATGTCCATTCGAAATTCGTCCAAATGAACAAAGGTGTCCGATCGGAAATAGTTGAAAATCCGAACAATTACAATTCTTCGGAAAAATTACAACTCTTCAGGAAAGTTGCAAACCGAACAAGTATCTTTCCAAAGGTTGTCTTTAAAAAGACACAAAGAAAATTCGGAATAATAATAATAATTTTTTTTAAATAATTAAAATTTCGAATTTATTATTATTTTACTAATAATTCCGAAAATTCTCAAAAAAGGAAAAACAACCTTTAGAACTTAAATAATAAAAAGGAAAAGAAAGAAAATAAAATAAAGAAGAAAATAGAAGGGATTAGTGCTAATTAAACCGCGGGCGCGCAAGCGTGCAAAGTGCGCCAAATAATCGCGCAATTATCCGCGCACCCGCACGTGGGTATGGTGAGGCCTAGCCTCGCCCAATTATTCCTTTGAATATTCAAAGGAAATTCACACTTTTTAAATAAGCCCATTTGCTCCCACAAAACCTATGTGTGACAAGAGAAAAAGACACTCTCAGTTTGTTTTAACAAACAAACTTCCAACATGGAGATGATAGCAGACGATTGGAGAAGTGAAGAACCGGCTCGCTTGGTGCCTGGACGAAGCAAGATGTCGGGCGAGCGCCCCCAACGAAGAGAAGTTTGGCAGTCGACTATGGCTAGGCGATTGGCCTAGATAATTTTCATGCTTGGTCATCAGGCCATGAGCTTATAACTGGCGCTGTTTGGAAGGCCATCATGAGTAGGGATTTGTCATGGTTATTATTTTTAGTGTTAATATTATAAAAACCCCAAATTAGTACATTCGTAATAAATTTGCTCCAAATTAATTTTGAAACCACCAAAAATCTAAATTTGATATACTTGTGACATATTTACTATTTTGTTAATTTTCATTAAATTTTACAATCAAATTATTGAGTTTAATGATACGTGATAGTTGATGTGTGTATCGATTTATGGTTTTATCCTTCGTTTGTTACATGTGTATTCGGTTGTGATTTTTCGTGATACAATTAATTGAGGGTAAATTTATCGCAAAAGCACTAGTTTAAAGTTTTTTATGGTTAAAAAATTAGTTTGTAGCAAATTTGTCATATTTATACTAGTTTTGGATTTTGCCTAATATTAACCCCTTACTTTTAACTATAAAAACCTCTATTTGGTCGACATTGCATGTTTCAAATCTGTTGCATACTCAAGAGGCTTCTTCTAAAGCCGCCCTGCCATAAATAGCGCAATTGCTTGACTTTACCTTCCTACTGTTTTGATAAGACTAGGTCATTCCTCCTCGCGATGCTTCTGGCAATGTAGTACTTCGCTACTCTTTATAGTGAAAGCATGCTGACTTTCTTAAATGAAGCCTAACTCTGTAAGTTTCAAAATCTGGTCAAGTTGGAGGAAGGCACGCAACTGAGATGAAGCAGGGATCCGTGGAATCTTCTTGCGTTAGCCTTGAGAATTATCTGCCTTTTCCTTATCACGCCACACAAGACGATCTTTCTTATTTCAACCATACCTGAAAGTTTCTTGAGCAAATAATGCATGATCTTGTCTGTCTAATGGCTAAGATGCAAGACAAGTGAGGTGCTTCTGATTAGAAGACTTTGGCCCAGAAAAAAAAAAAATTGCAGTTATAACTCCATTTCACTGGTCATAATATACTGGTTTGCCTGCAAATGCAGAAGCAAGGGGAAAGTAGGATTAGTTTCATTCAAGAATAGACAGCGAATTGTTTTGATATTGCAGGAGTAGCCAAGCGAAAACAATTGATGACTTGGGATTAGTTTCCTGCAATGATCGGGAGGAGACATCTCGGCTCAACCTACCAGGAGGACCACGGGCTTCACCTTTGCAGAAACTTCCATCCACTTCAGATTCAGCCGTGAGGGTAGGAAGGCTTGTAGCCAATCTGCAATACCTATATGTTGAATCTCAAATGGCAAAAGAACATGGCAGCGTTTGGTCAATGCTTTTCTAACTTCGGGCCAAGAAAGAAAGTGGTTGTGTCATATGTTGGATGAAGGAACATCTTCTATTTGAATCTACAATTGCTCCACGAGACATATTAAAATAATCTAGGGACCTATCGAACCAATCGAAAATTTAGAAATGATATTGACATGGCAAACAATTTTAGGTACCTCCTTAAACCAACTCAAAGGTAAAAGGCTTAGCAGTTCACTATCCCTTATTTTGCTGGTGTCATGGCTGAGTTCTCTAATTTTTTATCGTGTATCGCATACCACAAATCATTGGCTTCCTTTGGTTTGTGGGGGAAAAACCACATGTCATTGGCCTTGCACCAGCTATTCCTCATTTTGTCATGACCCCAACTCTATCCCTAGGGTCACGAGCAACAAAGATTATTTTCGTGACGTCCCAGGCTCGTCACTATCCCAATTCTTTTTATCTTGTTATCATGCAAAGGTGAAAACGTGAACAAGCAACGCCTCGGACAAACAATAGTTGGAAGACTGTGACATACATTATACCGAACATATTGACTTATATTATAACAGTACTTTTACAAGCCTTTTCTCTACGGGCCCTCTTTTCTTTTTACATCACAGTACAAGTTTCAAGGGAGATCTTATCTCCTCTAGCGTGACTGCAGCTCCCAAAACTCACATGAGATTTCCATATCTACAGGACTGAAAGATGAGGGGGTGAGTTTTGGGGAAACTCAGTAAGTAAAATTCTTAGTTCTCTATTAGGAAAGCATCTCATCATCAAAGCCTAGTAAGTACAACACTCGTAAACAGTGTGATGGCAGATTAATTGCAATCATATGTTATGCTTTATCTAAACACATGCCATCCATGTCAAAACTACCATTAGCTTATCAATGAACATATTAACATATTATGCTCATGCATAACTGGCATTCATGCAAAGTCATTTATCATTGTCCTAGCTCGACCAGGCCCTCTCGGTTCGATCGGGGCTTCCAGCTTCTTGTTGGACTTCCTGACTCGACCAGGGCATCTCAGCTCGACTGAGGCTTCTTGGGGCTAGCTTCCCGAGGCTTCCAGGTTCAGGACTTAGGCATCTTGACTCAATCAAGGCATCTCGGATCAATTGAGGCTTCTCGTTCAACGAATGAGGCATTGCTGCCAACGCTATGTGGCGATGGGCGCTTTATCCTCTTTAAATGCATGCATGAATGCATCATACAAGCTGATTCTTATCTATTCTCTTAGCCAACGCATGCATAGCCTGAAGGCGTGCTCATTCATTCGTGTGTGTCATGAATTTCTTATACTTGACTAGCAAAATATGTCGGGAGCGACCTTTGATCCGTGACTTGAATCAATCACTTAGCGTTGATCCCCGCACTAGACAAGGCTCGGAAACGGTACACCTCAATATCGATCCAAGACCTTAAGGCTTGGGTACACCTAGCTTAAGTGACGATCTCAAGCTTGACGAACCTTGGCTCCAACCCGATGTAAATGCACATGTATCAAGAATGACCCTTGGCTCATGGTTTGATCTAATGCTAAGCACAAAGTCCCCACGTCCACTTGGCCTAATAAGCATGCTTGGTACTTTACCAAGACCTCGTGGATTTGGGCAATCCCCATACTGATCAAAGCATAAGATCGACACGCCTCAATGTTGACTTAGGACCTTGCGGCCTTCGGCAATTCCCACACTAAGCAAGACTTGGACTCGGCATCCTATTTTGCCGAAACCAAGGCTTTATGGCTTGGGGCGACCTTGCCTTGCGATGAACTCAATTTGAATGAACCTTGGCTCTATTCCAAACGTGAACAACTCAAGCACATTTTCAAGCACAACATGAGCAAAACCATACAAAAGATCTAACATTCTACCCACGGCTCGATGAGTGAGCACCTAACTAGACTCGACAATGGAGAACCACCCTAGAGGAGACATAAAAACCTTACTTACCTGGATGAACCCCAAACTAGGAAGAGAGCTACAAAGATTGGGCGGCTTGGCTTGGAGGCCGAAAGAAAGAGAGAGTGTGAGGAGGGAGGAGGGGTGTTCTAGGAGAAGGAGGGTGGAGAAAATAGAAGGCAAGTGAGGAAAATGGGAAGTGCTCCTCCTATTTATAGCCCTTGGAGCCATCATTACCAAGCCAAGTGGTCCTCTCCCATGTTTCCAAGTGTTCCACCTACTTTCCTTGGATGGAAAACCTACTTTGCCTCATGATTATACATAGAAGATGAGTTGGCCAAGCTAAAGGCCTTACTTGGCAATCTAGGCTCTTAGGCTCGATTATGGCCTGCTTTTTATTCTCTCATTGGTCCACCAATACCCCGCATTTAATGGGCATTTAATGAAGTCTAAGAATGATGCTACTCTAGGTTGCCAACTAGGCAATTCTAGACTATATTATTAATGAGGACTTGTGTATCACTATCTAATTGGTTCACTTGTGTGCTGCCTTTCTCTAGAATCTTCAAGGATATTTTGGCCACCATCATGACTTTTGACGATTCCAAGGACAACTCAACCCTTCATTTAATGAAGGGTTTCAAGAATTTTCTATGCTTTGTCTTTTTCTTCATTAATGAGGCGGTCTAGAGAATTCTATCATCCAAGTTGGTTTTAGGGTCGGGAAAGGGATCATTAGGTATACCTCAAAAAATTGAATCACGTATACCCGAGGTTCGGCCCTTACGTCCCATATTTGCTCAAATCGTTCCTTTGGATGGTCGGTCGACCAATAGGGTCGATTGTCTTTTAATTGGTTTGTTGACACCTAATTTTAGAAAATCTAGGAAAATAAAAAAAAATTGCATTAGAGCAAATAAAAGGGAAAAAATAAAAAAGGTGGGAATTGATTTGATATGCATGGAAATTTGAAATTCTGATGAATATTCAGATTTTGTTAAATGTGGAATGAATTTAAAAAATCAAGTGGATAAAGGGTAAGAATTTTTTGCAAATTGGAGGAAATCTGAGCAAGATCGAGCTGATTGCGAAATTATGCTTTAATTTACAGATTTGATTTAATGTGACAAGAGATGGAAACTTGGAAAATGCCATACAAAGCAGTGGTCTGGAACCACTATAAAAGAATGCTGCATTTTTCAAGAGGGGGATTTGGAAATTTTGGAGAAAAAAATTTTGAAAGAAAAAAGAAATTCTTTTGAGTGAGAAAAGGGAATTCGGTCAACATCAGTCGAAATGGGGGGGAGTGCAGAGTGACGTCGGCAAAGAAAAGAAAAGAAAAAAAAAAAGAGAACGCGTGTTCGTCTGTCTTCCCCAGCGTCCCTCACCCGCCCGCATTGTCCAACGCATCGGCTACTACATCGGCGCTACCTTGCGCCAGTTACTGCGCCTCCTGCTGGTGCCGCCCCGATCTTGCCGCATCTCCGCCACTGCCGCTCCATCTTTGCTGCCGGTAGGGCCTCTGACCGCACCTCGACCTTGACCCACGACGCTTGACGCAGGCGGATCTGAAGTGAGCTCGGCCTTGTTCGACCTAGCCTCACCGCTGAGCAACCCAGCCCGACATCGCTGCTTTTGACGCCATCGTCGTACTTGTGCCTTCGCGATCCGTCCATCTTCGGTGCCTCTGCGCTTCGCTTGAGCAGCCTCGCCTCTCGACCGTGCCTCAGCCCTCGCTGATCGAAATCCCCGGCGACCTAGCTTCGCCGCTCGATCCCCCAGCAACCCGCGATCCAGCTTCGCAACCAGCGCTCGACGTCTCCTACTCCAGTCATGATCTGACGTCGGTAGGTTTAACCAGCAGCACCATCAGAGCTTGATGATGCGCCTTAGCGACCTCCCACGCCTCCGTGTCGTTGCGACATTGCACCCTCGCCATTCAATCGAGCAGCACCCTATGCCTCCGCTGCTCCGCTCTAACACTGCGTGACGCCTCTATAACCACCGCCTCTTCACCGGGCCTCGAGTCACTGCGTCGGCGAGCCCCGCACCGATGACCCTAAGCTGCTCGAGCGCCGCACGTTGTTGCCCACCCCCCACCACCTATGTTCCTACGCCCAACGCCATCACCGCCCCCGCCCTCGGTGCCATCGCAGGCCCGGCGCCGTCCAGCCCGTCGGAGCCCCGACGCCGGCCGTTGGTCGTCTCCCGCTCGGCACCGCCCTCCTATCCCGCCATTTCCCCTTAGGTAGCTTTTTTTTTTATTATTTTATTTTATCTTTTACTTTTACTTTTTGAAGTTTATTGCATTTTTTATTCTTTTTATTTTTTATGTTATTTTTCTATTTATTTTATTATATATATTTTTAGTTTAGCTATTTAAGTTGTAATATTGAATGTTAGTCTTCTTGATTCTTGTAGGCATTATCCGTAGGGATTTTATCTAGAATTATTGTAATTACTAATTTGATCCGTAAGACGTCGGATCATTTTTTTAATTATATTAATTTCTGGGCTCTTTGGTAGAATTTCAATCGTTAAATCATTATAATTATTCATTTGGTCCGTAAGATTTTGGATCAGATTTCTAATTATTTTGAATTCTTTGTCGTGATAATTAGGGTTAGAATAATCGTTAATTTGACCTGTGAGACAACAGGTTTTTTTCGGTTATTTTGATCTTCTTTTTTTGTTGATAGTTTAGATGTAATATTCATTTGATAATTACTTGTCCTAAAAAAAAGAATAAAAAATCAAAAAATTCAAAAAATTCAAAAATTCAAAATCTTGCATGGGCATGTAGGTTTAGTAAATTAGACGTAGAGATTTAGTAAATTAGACATGTAGGTTAGTAAATTAGAAATTTTTTTAGAATTATTTTTTTAGGATTACATTTTTAGAAATCTTTTTTAAATGGGTTAAGGTTAGACCTAAATAACCTTTTTTAAAAATAGGGTATTAGATAAAGCTGGCATTTTTTTAATCTCGTCTTTTTTAAAAAATAAAAAAGAATAAAAATAGTTTTCTAAGATAGGATAGGGTTTAAATCAAATTAATCCCTAAAATAAATTAGAAAATTATTCACTTTAGATATTCTAATTAGGGTTTTATTAATGACGAATTTCATATAAAAATCCAAAAAAATATTAGGTGCATGTGAATTAATTTGCATAATAGGTTCATTTAATTAGGATTTGTTTATTAAGTGCATGCTAATTAATTTGCATAATAGGGTCATTTAATTAGAATTTGTTTATTAGTAATATTAGGTGCATGTTAATTAATTTGCATAATAGGGTCATTTAATTAGACTTTGCATATTAGAAAAATTAGGTCATTTACGTTAGCAAAAAAAAAAAAAAATTAGGTCATTTAGTTTTTTTTTTTAGTGACCCAGGGAACTCCTGTATGGCCGACAGCAAAAAATTAGGTCATTTAGTTTTTTTTTTTTGTCATTTAGTTAAACTGCATGTTTTTAAAAAAAAAATTCTAATTTCATTCAAGATAAAAAAACCAAAAAAATTGTTTGCTTAGTGTGTTTAATTATTTTGATGTAATTATTTATTTATCATTTTATTTGAATGTTTATTAGTGAATGAGCATATGTGTGATCACCATATTTGTATAATAGTAATTTAGGTTAAAATAAATCTTAGCTGCCTGCGAAAACATTTTAAAAATAAAAATAAAAAGAAATGGTATCGAAAGGGCATTAGAGAGGTCTAATGTAACTAGGTCTCCACAACCTTAGTCTCTGGTTCGTAGGAGTAAAATAATCCTCCCATTATTTTATTTAGGTGATTAATCAACTTACCAAAAACTGATTAGTGGCGACTCCTAAACAAACTCCATCTGCATGTTTAAAACTTAAACCTAAAGTCGCGAATTGGTATGGGCTTGGGAGGACCCGAGCTAAGTCTAGGCTTAGTAGTCCATTAACCTAAAACTTAGGTGGTGCATTCGAAAAAATTAGGTCGCGACAGCTTGGAGACTCCACTGGGGACTTGTGTTAAAACACTTAGTGGACTTAGGGCAATTTTTCTTTTTCTTTTAAATTTTTTTTTTGGTAGCGAGGACATCAAGTACGTCCTTAACATTTCTAAGGTGTTAAATGTTCTTGTAGATATGAGGTATAATGGAAGTAAGTCTTTGCTAACCCTTGTCTTGTAGGTTGGAGTTAGGGATGAATGTTTGAATTTAAACTATAGAAGTGTTGTTTATATTTAAACTATTGTGCATGTTTTATTGCTTTTAGCACTACACTGTTTCATACACAACCTATGGCCGGACCTGAGCTGCAGTAGGATTCTTTGGATGGTGTTGAGAAGGATACTTCCTCAAAAGCGAGGCTGCTATGTAGAGGTTGACCTTTTCTTCCTCGAAAGTTTTTCATGGTGTCGAATGTGTTTGTCCATATCCGCGAGACTGCGTGACTATTGGGCATTCCATTCGATTGAGTTGGAGTTAGGAGGACCTGACATGTTAATGCGAGACTGCAACGATCAGATCATCATCTTAGCTTCACTTTGTTAAGCCATTCAGATAGAAATTGAGCCTCACATTTCATGCGTGTGTCTATGTGATTGTCATCCTTTTCCGGTGAAAGTAAGTTTTCTAAATTCTCACTTCGCAATTTACTTACTTTATTGCAATTTTGTCCGTCCATGACAATATAGGTTAGTCATTTGATCCAATTATTTTGTCGATAAGAAATGAAATGAGGAAATTGCCATGTACTAAATCATTTAAAAAATAAAAAATAAAATATTGGAGAATTTGTTCTCAATTCATGTCTATACAATTTGATCTTGCTAGAGTGTCTATTTTTCTAGCTCTCTTTAGGAAATCTCTTTTTGTACGAACCTTTTATTAAAAAATGAAAAAAAATGAAAAATTGATTAGATCATTCTCTCTTTAGGAAATCCCCTTTGTACGAATTTTTCATAAAAAAATAAAAATAAAAATAAAAATAACAAATGAAAAATTGATTAGATCATTGTCATGGATTGGTTTTCTATTTACGGCTTATGCTTACATTTTTCATTCATTTTCCTTAGGTGATAATGGATCCCTCATGTTCGTCCATTATTACACGATTAAGAGCTAGAATGGCCGATCAAGCTGAAATGCGTGATCGTATCTCTACTATTAAAGATCAACTTCATCAGTTATTCGCCTCTATGCAGCTTATAACAGCTCAACTTCAGTCCCTCCAAGTGAAGCCAAATCCTCCACCCATTCTCCCTGAGATAGTAGTCTCGAAGCAGGTGAATAGGGCTCAAATGAGTGATGATGATATGCTTGGGCTAGAGGATGACCTGCTGCTAACCCTCGTTGGAAAAAACCAAGCCTAATAGCATTCCCGAGATAGAATAGGATGAGCGCTTTGTGCAATTGGAAGAGAAGGTGAAACAACTGCAAGAGTCACAGAGCTCACTCCCGTTCGACCTCTCGGTTTATGAGAAGGTCAAAATGCCAAGCAAGTTCAAGATGCCAGAATTTGAAAAGTACGATGGCACTTTTTATCCAAAATCCCACTTGTAGATGTACCATGTTCGCATGGCCCAGCATGTAAAAGATGAGCCCCTCATGATCCAATCATTTCATGCGAGTTTGACCGGGCCTACGCTAAACTGGTATGTAATGAAGAATGTGAACCTCCTTGACACCTAGAACGAAGTGGCTGACGTGTTCCTCAAGCAGTACAAGTTCAACATGGACATTGCACCTTCCCGAGAAGACTTGGAGATGATGGAAAAGAAAAGGAGCGAGTCATTTAAAGAATATGCTGTAAAGTGGAGAAATCTAGCGGCTCAAATTACTCCTGAGCCTACTAACAAGGAATTAATGAAGTTGTTCATGAAGACCCTCCTGTCTGAGTTCCGTAACCGGATAGCCAGCACGTATGTTGAGAACTTCAATCAGTTGATTCTTGTGGGAGAACAAATTGAGATGGGGATAAGGAAAGGATGGTTCATCGAGCCATTCAACAAAAGGTTTTCTAACAGGAAGGAGAAGGAAGCTATTAAAGATGTAAATGTGACTTATAGCCAAGAAATTACCAATCGTGCTCCGGCTATTCAAGCGAATCCGATGCAATGACAAACAATTGGCCATCAACCATTCGCCCAAGCAAGCAACATGAGGCAGTTCTCTCCTCTTCCTGGATCTCTATCTCAAGTGTTGGCAATCCTCCAGAAGAAAGGCTTGCTTACTAGTGAGCCAAAGCGGCCTAATCGCGAAAACATTCGTGGTTATGACTTGACAAAGAGGTGTGACTATCACAGTGGTGAATTGAGGCATTCAACTGATGAATGTTTCATCCTCAAGCACAAGATTCAAAACCTCTTGGATACAAAGGCGTTCTCTTTTAGTAGTGATCGGAAAAATCCTCCGCCCAACCATGACGGAGGCGCAAATGCCGTCACTGAGTGAAGAAGTTCTCAACTTCAGAGATTCAAAACCTCTTGGATACGAAGGAGTCTTTTTTTTTTTTTTTAATACTCTCTAGGATTTTAAGTTTTTTTAGGATTTCTTGCTTTCAGAGATTTCAATTATCGCTTTCGTTTCTAGGTTTTGCTTGTTTGCATTTTCCATTCCAATAATGTAATTCATTTGATTCTATTAAATGAAATTACAATTTCCAATTTTGAGGGCATGATAGGGTACACCAAACTAGCCCAATGACGATAACTAACCGTGAAAAGAAAATATCATCCATGAAGAAATCCTGAGGGTTGGACTTTCTCATGCTTCCTCCAAAAATAAAAAAATAAAAAAAACAAAAGCATTTCACTATTATATATATTATATATATATATATATATATATATATATTTCCCAAAGCTTGTAGCAGATTAAACCTGTTTGTTTGTCTAACTCATTTACTTCTTGTCTCAAAGCATAATTCTATAACTTGTTATGACAAGGAACATCTGAAATAGTGTATCAAGATTTAATGATCATACACTTGACTCATGATCAACAAGCTTAGAGCACACTTGCAATGAAAAACATATTTGGGGCAAGTAAAAGATGATCATCACTCTCTGGTGGAAAATCCTGTGGGCAAGTTCGCTCCTAATTATAGCGGCCCATATGTGGTGAAGAAGGTACTTCCTGAAAGTGCCTTGATCCTGGCAGAAAGGAATGGTCGTGAGTTTTCCACTCCAGTTAATTCTGATGTTTTAAGAAGTATTATCCATGATAGATTTTGCCATGTCATGTTTTGAATTGCAAACATTTCATGAAGAATAAATTGCCTCAATGAGTTGAATTATTTAAACTTGTCGCGATTCTTGCATGTTTTCCCTGATGAATTATTTGAGATAAATTGAATGTGTCAAATGGGATACTTTGAAATGATTGAAAGGCGAGCCTTATTTCATACCCTGTCTCATACACTGATCCCCAATGAGCTGTGCGAAAAATTCCATGCCCACAAGGAAAATGACTATCTCGCAAAGGGTACGTCAACCAAGGTGATGAGAGGCATTTTTTTCTCTATCCCAAACATTGCAGGTGATCCATTACTTAACCCCTTTGAGTCCCATACACTTATGGAGATTCTTTTAAAAAATTTACCCTTGTCAAGGATCATCCCACACTGGGACCAAATTTGAAGTGGATGACAGGAATTTTCTCACACTTGCATCAATCTTCAAGTATTGCTTTCACAGTGTAACTCATGCGATAATTTAAGTGCCTTAGGATGACGAGGAGCAGTTCTTTCTTTATCCTACACACTTTTGACCATTGCATAACCCCACTTGAACCTATGAATTCATTTTATATTGAACCCAGTTGATGATTATCCCCCACACTAGGGCAAGGCAAAAAATTTCAAGTGGCATGATTTAGAATGCTGATAAAAGATGGAGGTTGTGCGAGTCCAAAGAAAATAAATGCAAAAATAATGGGGCATGAAAAAGCATGTGCCTGATAAAAGTAAGGCCAATGCCCAAAAGAGAAATCAAACACTTGATGTAGTGAGTCGTATTCCCAACAAGGTGGTACTAAAAAACTCAAATGCTATTGCAATCAATGGAGTTGTGATGTGAAAAATTTTCGACAGTTGATAAGAAAGCTGGTGGAAATGTCAAGATAATCACTAACTTTAACCTCCTAAACACTTCTTAAGCTCAATAATTCTTTCGTTTCTCAACCCATGAACCAAGCTTAAGTTATGTCCTTTGCAAAGTCTCTTTAGATTTGGGCACTTGAATTAACGTAAAAGTTCATGTGTTTGAAAGCATCACTTGAGAAAGTGTGAATAAGGCAATTCCTACCTCATTTCGCATGTTTCTTGACTTGTAAACCCAAAAATGATTGCAGCAAAAATCATTTTTCAACAAGCCTCGACTCAAGGAGTCCCTTGTGTTAAGCCATTGACTAGACCCTCATTACGGTCCCTCTTAAAGACTTTTCAGATTGGTAAGGTTGTACCACTTGCGAGATTGCTTGGACCCTCGTTCGGCATGATGATAGAAAGACAGAGTGATTGTTAGATTCCTACATCAAAGGTTAGGACAAATTAGCATTTTTTTTTTGTGAGGATGAGTGAAAAGTCCTTTCAAATTGAAAAATCCTTCATTTGACACATCCATGACACCAATCTGTTCAGATTGGAATATTCTATTGAAATGGAAATTAGGTGATGCAAGATTGATATAAATCATCACGCATGAACCTCCCTTGAATTGATGCATGTCTGTGACCATGAGTGCATATTATCTCTCCTGCGACTATGTTCTACAGGAAACATGTCGAGGATCAAAGATGTCATCAGGTGAGTATACCTTTACTCATACACTAAATACTTGTCATTGTGCAGGTATTCTCTCTCAAAAGTATTGACATTCAACTCGGTTAACCTGTCTCCAAATTTTTTTTCTCTAGGTTCAATTTGATTAAGGCGACTGAAGAAATGTTTGGGTCCTGGTCAGATGATTTATGTTGCAATGCTAGGCGACCAAAGAAAGATTCGAGTCCTAGTCAAGTAAGACACCATTTCAGGGGCAACCGTAGAATGGTACGGGTCTTGGAAAATGAATCCCAGTTTAGGCGACCGTAGAAAGGTATGAGTCCTAGACAACACCTATTTCCTCATTTAGACGACTGTAGAATGGTACGGGTCCTGAAAATGAATTCCAGTTTAGGCGACCGTAGAATGGTACGGGTCCTGAAAATTTTTTTTTTCGTTTAGGCGACTATAGAATGATACGGGTCCTGAAAAATCTTTTTTCGTTTAAGTGATTGTAGAATGGTACGGGTCCTAGACAACGATCAAGCGACCGTAGAATGGTACGGGTCCTAGAAAATCTTTTTTCGTTTAGTCGATGGTAGAATGATACAAATCCTAGACAACAATCAAGCGAACATAGAATGGTACGAGTCCTGGAAAATCCTTTTTTGTTTAGGTGATCGAAGAGTGGTACGGGTCCTAGACAACAATCAGGTAACCATAGAATGGTATGGGGTATGGGTCCTAAAAATCAATTTTCATCTAGGCGCCCGTAGAATGGTACAAGTCCTGGAAAGCAATCTCTTTGTAAAGTCATGTTACTATTTTAGGCGACTGTAGAATGGTATGGGTCTTGGACATGTAATACCAACTATCTTGAATTATTCCACCCTCCTTGAAGGTAAGTTATTCCAAGTAGGCTCATTTAGCATTTGCATTAGTATTTCCATGCATCATATAAATTGCATTCAAAAAATGGAATTCATTTTCCAACAGAAAGAGTCATTTAGTACATGTGCATGATCAAAATTTAAGTCTCAACTTATCTTTGAAGGCAACCCGAGCTCACTTTCAAAGAGAGGTAGCTGTTGACACTTAATTTTAGAAAATCTAAGAAAATAAAAAAATTTCATTGGAGCAAATAAAAGGAAAAAATTATTAAAAAAAAGGGGAATTGGTTTGATTGATTATGCATGGAAATTTGAAATTATGATGAATATTCGGATTTTGTTAAATGCGGAATGAATTTAAATATCAAGTGGATAAAAGGTAAGAATTTTTTGCAAATTGGAGGAAATCTGAGTAAGATCGAGCTGATTATGAAATCATGCTCTAATTTACAAATTTGATTTAATGTGACAAGAAATGGAAATTTGGAAAATGCCATACAAAGCAAGCGGTCTAGAACCACTATAAAAGAATGCTGCATTTTTCAAGAGGGGGGGATTTGGAAATTTTGGAGAAAAAATTTTAAAAGAAAAAAGAAATTCTTTTGAGTTAGAAAAGGGAATTCGGTCAACATCAATCGAAAAGGGGGAGTGCGAGTGACGTCAACAAAGAAAAGAATAGAAAAAAAAAAAAAAAAAAGAGAACGCATGTTCATTCGTCTTCCTCGGCGTCCCTTGCTTGCCCGCGTCGGCCGATGCACCGGCTACCGTGTTGGCACTACCTCGTGCCAGTCGCCGCACCTCCTGCTGGCGCTGCCCCGATCTTGCCGCATCTCTGCCACCGTCGCTCCATCTTCGCCGCTGGTAGGGCCTCCGACTGCACCTCGGCCTTGACCCGTGATGCCCGATGCAGGCGGATCTGAAGTGAGCTTGGCCCCATTCGACCCAGCCCCGCCGTTGAGCATCCCAGCCCGACGCTACTGCTTCCGACGTCGTTGTCGTACCTACGCCTTCGCAATCCGTCCATTTCTGGCGTCTTTGCGCTTCGCTCGAGCAGCCTCGCCTCTCGATCGTGCCTCGGCCCTTGCCAATCGAAATCCTCGTCGACCCAGCTTCGCCGCTCAATCCCCCAATGACCTGCGATCTAGCTCCGCGACTAGCACTTGATGTCTTTTGCTCCAGTCGCGATCCGACATCGATAGATTTGACCAGCGGCACCATCATAGCCCGACAACACACCTCAGCGACCTCCCATGCCTCCGCGTCACTACGACCCTGCACCCTCGTTGTTCAATCGAGCAGCACCCTACGCCTCCGCTGCTCTGCTCCGACATTGCACGACGCCTTTGCAACCGTTGCCGCTTCACCAGGCCTCGAGTCGTTGCATCGGCAAGCCTTGCACCGACGACCCTAAGCTGCCCGAGCACCGCGCGTAGTTGTCGACCGTCCCCCTGCACCTACGATGCCGCGCCCAACGCCATCATTGCCCCTGCCCTTAGCGCCACCAGCAGCCCCTGTGCCGTCCAGCCCTTGCCAGAGCCCCGATGCCAGCCGTCGGCCATCTCCCACTCGGCACCGCCCTCCTATCTCGTCATTTCCCCTTAAGTAGCTCTTTTACAAAAAAAAAAAAATAAAAATAAAAATAATAAATAAAAAAACTTTTTCTAGTTTAGTGCATTTTTTATTCTTTTTATTTTTTTATGTTATTTTTCTGTATATTTTATTTGATAGTTTTTTTTTTTCTTTTTAGCTTTTTAAGTTGTAATATTGAAGGTTAGTCTTCTTGATTCTTGTAGGCATTATCCGTAGGGATTTTGTCCAGAATTATTGTAATTACTAATTTGATCCGCAAGGCATCGGATCATTTTTTTATTATATTTATTTTTGAGCTCTTTGGTAGAATTCAATCATTAAATCATTATAATTATTAATTTGGTTCATAAAACTTCGGATTAGATTTCTAATTATTTTGAATTCTTTTTCGTGATAATTAGGGTTAGAATAATTGTTAATTTGACATGTGAGACAACATGTTATTTTTTCGATTATTTTGATCCTCTTTTTTTGTTGATAGTTTAGATTTAATATTCATTTGATAATTACTTGTCCTAAAAAAAGAATAAAAAAAAAAAAAAAAAAAATTTAAAATCTTGCATGAGCATGTAGGTTTAGTAAATTAGATACAGATCTCATAAATTAGACATGTGGGTTAGTAAATTAGAATTTTTTTAGAATTATTCTTTTTAGGATTATATTTTTAGAAATCTTTTTGAAATGGGTTAAGGTTAGACCTAAATAACCTTTTTTAAAAAATAGGCTATTAGATAAAGCTAGCATTTTTTTAGTCTCATCTTTTTTAAAAAATAAATAAAAAAGAATAAAAAAGAGTTTTCTAAGATAGGATAGGGTTTAAATCAAATTAATCCCTAAAATAAATTAGAAAATTATTCACTTTAGATATTCTAATTATGGTTTTATTAATGACGAATTTCAAATAAAAAATTCAAAAAATATTAGGTGCATGTTAATTATTTTGCATAATAGGTTCATTTAATTAGGATTTGTTTATTAGGTGCATGTTAATTAATTTGCATAATAGGGTTATTTAATTAGAATTTGCATATTAAAATTAGGTCATTTAGTTAAAATGCATGTTTTATAAAAAAAGAAAATTCTAATTTAATTCAAGATAAAAAAAACCCAAACAATTGTTTGCTTAGTGTGTTTAATTATTTTGATGTAATTATTTATTTATCATTTTATTTGAATGTTTATTAGTGGATGAGCATCTGTGTGGTCACCATATTTGCATGATAGTAATTTAGGTTAAAATAAATCTTAGCCGCCTGCGAAAGCATTTTTCTTAAAAAAAAATAAAAATAAATGGTACCGAAATGGCATTAGAGAGGTCTAATGTAACTAAGTCCCCATACCCTTACTCTCTTGTTCGTAGGAGTAAAATAATCATCCAATTATTTTACTTAGGTGTCTAATCGACCTATCAAAAACTGATTAGTGGCAACTCCTAGACAAAATTCATATGTATGTTTAAAAACTTAAACCTAAAGTGGCGAATTGATATGGGCCCGAGCGGGCCCGAGCTAAGTCTAGGCTTAAAAGTCCATTAATCTAAAACCGAGGTGGTGCACCCGGAAAAATTAGGTTGCGAAATGGTTCGAGACCTATTCTAAGGCTACCCATGATCTTGCACAAAGCCAAGACACCTATGGACCTTATAATAAGTGACGGAATAGCTGGGTCTATCCCTGAACTCATTCCGATCGGCACCCGATCCATCGGTAGGGTTCATGTTTGATGCATTACCAATCCATGATCAGATATCACCAATTCAAGATTTCACTCCGATCACTAAGAATTAAATAGGTAATGATGCATTTTTGGTTGGAAGGAAATTGCATTTGGTCAAATTTGGATCGTCCATGCATCGATGCATTATCGGGCAGTATCATCCGCAACCAAAAGCTCTGACCAATCGGATCAACCCATGACCATCTTCCAATCCAAAATCATCTCGTGATCAATTCTCGTGATTGAAAAGTCATCTTATGAGCTGGTGATCCTATCCCATTAGTATGATCGGTAAAAATTCACGGCCGACATCTCGACCAATTTGTGACCGATTAGTCGGTTGGTCGGTCGGTTGGTCGTGACCGATCTGTGATTTCTTGTCAATCGAACCGATTGATCCATGGCCAATGGCCTATGATCGATCCTTTTTGGACCTTATGGCCGATCCTTACAGGGTTGGGATCGAGGATGTTACACATTTCCTTTATCATGTAGTGTACTCATAGATAATTAGGGCTCAAAACATGTAAGCCAGGTGTTGACTGATTTGACGACTGCTTTGGTTGTGAGATACACTAGTACTAGGGAAAATTACCAAAAAAAAAAAAAAAAGATCAAAACTTTACTTCCTTCGTCAAATACACTCACTATCTCAAAACGGACAACATCGTCCTTATTTTTCACGATATATTTTAAGTTGCATCTCTCATCCATAAATAATATACCAAGTTGTCATTTTATTTTCTAAACTACCCTTGCCCCCAATAATAATAATAATAATAATAATAATAATAATAATAATAATAATAATAATAATAATAATAATAATAATAATAATAATAATAATAATAATAAGAACAACAACAAGAACAACAAGAACAACAATGACAATAACAATAATAACAATGACAATGACAATAACAATAATAACAGTAACAATAACAATAACAACAATAACAATAATAACAATAAGAACAATAATAATAATAACAATAACAATAACAATAACAATAACAACAATAACAATAACAATAATAACAATAACAATAATAACAATTGAATAACAACAACAAGAACAACAACAACAACAACAACAATAACAATAATAACAATAATAATAACAATAATAATAATAATAATAATAATAATAATAATAATAATAATAATAATAATAATAATAATAATAATAATAATAATAATAATAATAATAATAATAATGATAATGCGATAATAATAATAATAATAATAATAATAATAATAATAATAATAATAATAATAATGATAATAGCCATAATAATAATAATAATAATAATGATAATAACGATAATAATAATAATAATAACAATAATAATAATAATAATAGCAATAATAACAATAATAATAATAAGGGAAAATCTCAAAAAAGAATCTGAAGTGGAGTCATTTTCTCAAAGAAAGACCCAAAGTGGACTCTGTCTCAAATAAGAATTTGGAGTGACTAACTTACTTTCGATGAAGGACCTAAACTTCTAATTTTATTCACAACCAAGGGTACTTTTGTCCAAGAACATTGTTGCTTATTTTTTGTCTCTCTCTTTCTTCTTTTTTTTCTTCCTTCATCTTTCTCACTCTCTACATCACCTCCATTATCAACCCCTCCATCGCTCTTTGTGTCATCTCATTGTATGACCAAGATTGGGTTTTCTTTAGCACGAGCCATTACAACGTAGTCTAACTCATTAAAAATATTAAATTTTGCTCCTCAAAATGGTTTGTAGACAATTCCACAGAGTCAAAATAAGCTTTAAAAATTAAGTTCTTTTTATTCCAACATTCATTGCAAATTCTAATCTCAAAGCCATAATATGAATTTGCTTTTGCTAAGACTCAATTTTTTGTCGAACTCCCAAGCTATGCAACTAATCCCTTTGGCAACGTATTTCTCTCACCTTGAGAGTGCATCAAACTCTATTTATTTTGAGCCTTCCACTAACCCAGCAACTGCAATTTTTTGTGTTGTTTTCAATCCTACTTGCCAACAACAAAGTAGCAATATCCAAGCATCGCCAGATCGTCTTGTTTGACTAACTTATGCCTCTATTCAATTACAGATTGTTTTGTTTGACTAACTTATGCCTCTATTCAATTAACACTTGGTAATCAACAATTTCACGTCAAAGAACAATTTGTTGCGGTTGGCGACTATTTCAACCTCGGCAAGAGTTTGCCTCATCAATTTCAAATTTGGGTTTGCCTCTCTTGCATAAATTCAATCTTTCAAAGATCCCCCCTTCCCCTTTGCAATGGCAATGGGTCCTTTCAATAATCCCTAGTCAGGAAACACCCACTCACACTCTTGCCATTCTCATCAACACGACTCTTCTCCTCAATCGATACCCCATCTTGAGATTAATCATTAGTCGTATATGACATCATTAACTATAGAAACTGTTGTACTTTGTTGCCCCATCGCCGCCATTGACAAGTTCTATTCGTGCTCTCGACCTCATTGACCACTGCCCTTGATAGAAAATCCAGCATCGTTGTTGTTGGATGGAGGTCAATCCGAGCTTTAGGCTGAGCACAAGCGAGCCGAGATTTGATGCACTTGAGGAACTTAGGATTTTAGCATCCAAGAAGGTGACCAGTAACAAATAACTCCAATCCAACAACAAAGTAGCAATATCCAAGCATCGCCAGATCGTCTTGTTTGACTAACTTATGCCTTTTATTCAATTAACACTTGGTGATCAACAATTTCATGCCAAAGAACAATTTTGTTGTGGCTGGCAACTATTTCAACCTTGGCAAGAGTTTGCCTCATCAATTTCAAATTTGGGTTTGCCTCTCTTGCATAAATTCAATCTTTCAAAGATCCCCCCTTGCCCTTTGCAATGGCAATGGGTCCTTTCAATATTCCCTAGTTAGGAGACACCCACTCACACTCTTGCCATTCTCATTGACACAGCTCTTTTCCTCAATCGATACCCCATCTTGAGATTGATCATTAGTCTTATATGACATCATTAACTATAGAAACTGTTGTACTTCGTTGCCCTATCGCCGCCATTGACAAGTCCTGTTCGAGCTCTTGACCTCATCGACCACTGCCCCTAGGGGTGAGCGTGGTTCCCGGGTAGAACCGGGAACCGGAGAACCGAACCGGAGGTTCGGGTTCAGTTCTCGGTTCTAAGGGGACCGGTTCCGGTTCCCGGTTCTCTTTTTCCGGGAACCGGCGGTTCCGGTTCGGGTTCCCATAGGAACCGGAATCGGAGGAACCGGAGGAACCGGAACCGGCCAAGTTTTTTAAAAAAAAAAGACCCTAACCCCTTCACGTGACTCCCCCTTCTGTCCAATCTTGCCCCCTTTCCCTTTCTTTTCTCTCTCTTTCTTTTCTCCCCTTTTTTTCTCCTTTCACGTCACTTCCTACCCCCAACTTTTACTTTTCCTCTCTCTCTCCTCTTTCCCCCTCTCTCGGCCGAAACCCTCCCCCTTCTTCTTCTTCTTCTTCTTCTTCTTCTTCTCCCCCAACTTTTTACTTTTCCTCTCTCTCTCCTCTTTCCCCCTCTCTCGGCCGAAACCCTTCCCCTTCTTCTTCTTCTTCTTCTTCTTTTTGCTTTTCCTCTCTCTTTCCTCTTTCTCCCTCTCTCGGTCGAAACCCTCCCCCTTCTTCTTCTTCTTCTTCTTCTTCCCTCTCACCGACTGCTGCTTCACCCACCACCACACCGTCGCCCCACGCCCTACTCACCACCACCTCTTGGCCACCGAACCCCCACCACCCACTACTCATTCGACGAGTTGTCTCGCCGTCCGCGCCGCCGTGAGGCACCACCGCCGTCCCCAAGCCACCGTCACCA